>PVKH010007025.1:0-20537 GCA_004027955.1 Chaetophractus vellerosus | reverse complement strand
GCCAATATCCGCCATTGCAATGTCACCCAGGACAATTCATAAGTCCCAAAAAAGCCCCCGTATTACAACTGCCCTTCCCTCTCCCTGCCCCCAAAGTGTCCAGTGGCCACTGGCTCCACATACTTTTGTAATTTCTTCCATTACGTGAATCACAACAAGTCTATAACAGGACACTAACAAGTCCACTCTAGTCCATAGCTCTTCCCCCAATCCTGAGGAGTCTGGGATGGTGATGTCCCCTCCACCACCAAGTGAGAGGGGGCTTATATCCTGTGGATAAGATGGACGAGATTAGCCTGCCTGCAGCTGCAAGCTCTCTCCATTCCCCAGGATAGCTGTTGTCCATCATCATCTCCCCACTAGGTGTCCTGGGTGAGTCCATTGAGTTGTAGAAGGCACAATTCCTTCTTCTTCCCTAAACTTTCTGTTCTTTTCCTTTAAGTTCCCCAACTGATTGGATAAGGCCCATCCCTATCATGAAGGGTAATCTCCTTTATTTAAAGTCATCTAATTGTAGATTCTAACCTCATCTACAAATTATCTCCATAGCAATATGGAGGGCAGTGTTTGAACAAACCACTGGATACCATAAACTAACACATAAAATTAATTATCACATAAGTTGTGCAATGCAGTGAGGAAGAGAAGAATTTATAATGAACTAAGTAATCATGTGAACTTAGTTTTGGTTCTTCTATCAACTTTTACCTTCTAGGTAACTTTGAATAAGTCACTTACCTTCTATGTGGCTAAGTTTCCTCATGTAAAATAGGAAAAAAAAAAGCTTCATTTGCATTAATCATGGGGTTCTGGAAAAATAAAAGAGGATAGTGTTTTAAAAACCTTGGGGGCAACCCAGGCCCCACACATGTTCATACACACAGAAATTTATACATATGCACTGTGCTGCTGACACGTGTGCATATTATTATCATCACAATTCTTAATTACAGAGCTACATTTAAACCCAGTTACCTTCATAACTGATTCAATCTACTGAAGCAACAATTCTAGCTGCCTCTGAATCAGTTATCAAAATGTGTTTCAATCACTATCTACATCAGAATTACCTGGGAGTGATTGCTAAAGTGCAGATTCCCAGTTTATTTAATTAGCATGTCTGGAGTGGGGATTTAGAATCGGCATAAATAGAAGAGCAACCTAGATGATTCTCCTGTTTCCTGTTATTTGGGAATCATTGCTATGCTGACAATTTTCATATTTTCCTAAAATAACTTCTGTGATTTTTGGTGTTATATATTCTCAAATCAATATTCACCAAGCATCTATTATTTGCAAAATAACATCTCATTCACAAACAGATTTGATAGCTACTCCCCAGCTAAATTTCTTATATGAGTCTTTCTTTTTCAAGTATAAAATGCAAAGACCATATCATGATAAAATAACCTTCTATGATTTGTCCCCCTGTCTACTGACCAGGCTCTTTTCCTATTTCTTTCCTTCCTTCATCTTCCTGACTTCCATCCTGCTCTTCATAAATCATATCTCCCAGAATTCCTATCCCAGTACTCACATTTGAGGATGCTACGAAACGAAATTGTCTCTAACTCAAAACACAGGTGATTCTCACAAATGACATCCTTTACAAATATTTGCTCCCTATTTTCCATAACATAATTTCCTGTACATCTTTCAGTCCTGTACTAAACACTCGCCACTGCCAGATAGCCTTCTCTGCCTCTCCAAAAGTGATTCATACACGCTTCCTTTATATTCCTGCCCCTATAAATTCATCAATTATAGGTCATGGGAAAGTGTGTTTGTGCATGTGTGTGTATGTAAATAATTCTTTCCAGACCAAAGTGTTCATTGATTCCAGTATTGGTGTATTTCCATCCAAACATACAGAACCGTGACTGACACATAGTAGAGGTCTGATAAATATTTGTGAAAGAAGGAGCAGTTCTGTGCGGTATACAAATTAAATTGAGATAAAATCATATCTCAAGGAGTTTACAAAGTGATGAATGAGATGACTGTGTTCCTAGATTAACATGGCACATTATCTAGTGAGTATTCTACCATCTTAATTGAGTCTATAAAACACAATAGAAACACAGAAATGGGACAGATTTTTCTCTCTATTTATATTCACATTTCTGTTCCTTGTTAGTTCAAAAAGACCTCTTTCATAATCTGATTGTTTTATCTCATTTAATCCACAGATAGTTTCCTGAAGAGCACCTAGTCAAATTAACTACCATTTTAATAGTGCTAAATTACTGTAATTATCAGGATTATCTCTGCCATAAGACTGACCAATCTTCCAGATAGAGTTATTTTTTCATACTTCTACCAATAATCTTTGCTTTATTCCATCTTCTTGGTATAACCGTCTACACTATGCTTATGTGCAAACTTCAGTCTCTCCTACTTCTACTACTACACAGTCACACAGAACTAATTTCAGCATTTCTTCCAAAGCAGATACCATTTAACTCTCTGATTTACTTCTTAGATACATGCGACTTCTAGTCAATGACATTTACTTACAATCTACATCCTGTAGGACCATGTGTAGACAAAAAAATAATAAAGGGGATAGCTTCAAAAAATTTGAACGCTCAGAGTTTATACCTTAGCATAAGCTCACCAACTGAAAACAAAATCATTTCCAGACAGATGTGGTTAATATCTGTAACTCTCCTACTCTGATATGGTTCTGGTTCATATGCTTTGTTTCTTTTCCTTATCCTTATGCACTCTGTCCCTATAAACTGAACCACTGGTGTCCACTGCAATCCTAATACCTTCTCCTAATCTTACCTACTAAATAGCTATTATTTTATGTTGAAATAGGTCAAATCTATGAAAATGGATATGAATGTTAGTAATTATATGGCACAGACAAATGTGAAATGCATGAATTTATTTAAATAGCTCATATTATAACTTTACTTTATAGATTCACCTATCAGACTTTTTTTTTCTTTAATAGGTAATAGGCTTTGTTAGAATGGCATCATCCATTAAATAAATCTTTCATTGATCAGATAGTTACTAAGGGCTCTTTTCAAGTCCTCTCAACCAAAATAAATCTCTCAAAAATCTAAGGTAAGGAAAAGAGTAGACCTTTTCTTGGTGATTTATATTCAAAAAGGAAAAAAAAAGATTACCTTATTATATTTAATACAGTTACTGATAAGCAATGGGGCTTTTTCATTTACAGAAAGTACATTCAAGTAGTTGCTTAGAACTTCCTTTTTTATCAAAGATGCTGGTCAATACTTTATAGCTTTTCTGAGCTTATGCATTCTGATCAAACTTTGGAATATAAAAGATTAAACTTCTCAGCTAATTACATGCCTGAAGGCACATTAACAATGCAAGTGTCAATGCTCTGTTAAAAATTCATTTGGCATTTTTAGCACAGTCCTGATAGCAAAACTTTGAAGGCAACAAAGTGGAAAGAGTTATACTCTTATTTTTTGAGATAGCCAAGGAAATTTGAAAAAATTGGAATTTCTTTAATTCATATTATGGAAAAACACAAGGTAGTGTATAATTTAAATTAGTTTTTACATATTTAAATATTTCATGGATCATTGAATTTTAGCAAGGTCTTAAAAATCTTATGGGCCCAACTTTTTATTTCACTATTGGGGTTACTAAAGCATAGAAATATTTTGACATTTGTTCGAGGACAGAGGGAGATGGAACTAAAATTCAGAACTATTCATTACTAACCCAGAGAGCTTTCCAGAATATCACTTTGTCTCTTAGCATTGTAGAAACCTGATTTTTAAAAGTATACATAAAATACATGCATCTAAATTTTACAAAATACAGTATATATTTTATGTTAGTTTAAAATAAAATTAGAGACTAATTTTTAAAGTTTAACTTCTCCACAGAATTATCATTTTCCATCTAAACATTAAAGCTGATATGAAAAGATATTACTATCTTATAGAAGGGGGAGTAATTTTCAGCTTATGTGAAAGAATGCTTTACCTAAATTAACCAACAAAATGAACCATAAATTAGTATGTAGAGAAAGTCACACAAAATGAAGAATACAAATAGATTTGTATGTATTTTATAATCGAATATGAAAAAATAGAAATCATCAGAGATAAAAATGACATTCAAAACCCATCTACTTTATTACTGATATTTATATACAAATGTGCTATTTATCCAAGCAATTAGAAACATTAATGCATATTTCCAATTTTCAAATTGATACAGTATGTACACAATATTAAGCATCATATTTTCTAAAATAAAGCTTCTTATGGAATATGGAGGTTTCATTTTCATGAAATTCTGACATTAACTAATTTAGTGGAAAGAAATCTAGTCTTAAAGGCTTGAACCTAAAATCATTTTAGCTCTGAATTATCAGTGTGATTATGAGCACATGGCTTATATTCTCTGCTCTCCTTATATTTATAAAAGGAGGGTTATTCTAAGTAATTTCAATTTCCCTTATTCTCTTAAAGAGAAAGAGTGAGAAACTGATAGATATTTAATTATTTAAGACCTTTGCACCAACAATTCTCTCAAGGCATTTCACAGGCTTCAATGGCTTCTCCCAGCACTATGACAGAGTCAAAGTCTTCCTTGAGACTGTCTGATCAGACAGCTGTTCAGCAAACTGAGATATGTATTTTGTATATATATTTTTTCCTAGAGATCCCTACAGATATGACAGAGCAAGTGAGAGAAGACTTACAAACAGTTGCAGTAGAAAATCATTGAGAGATAAAACCAGAAATAAATATTTCCTTAAACTTTTTTTTCTTTATGCCCTTAACTTCCCAGCTAAAATGTTACTTGTTCAAAGTGCTTGTAGTTACATAGAGCTTTTGATATAGCAGAAAGAGGTGGAAAGGAGAAACTGCATGATTCTGAGCAAACTCTCGCCTAATAGTCCTTTCTTTGCTTTGCAATTAATTTTATAACCATGAGGGCTTTAGTCAATATAAGCCACAATGTGTATGTGTAAAATAAGTAGTTCCTTCAACTATACAATAAAATATTGTTGAGGGCACAGTAGTGCTATATACCATGCTAGTTTTCTGAGAGCAGAAATATTTTAAAAAGCTGCAATTCATTAAGAAAATATGAGAAGTGAAATGACAATTACAACCTCTGGAGAGGAGTGGTATGATAGAGTATCATGGAACAGAGATCCCAGATGAGCAGACACATATTTTAACAAGGTATCTATTCCAGAATAACTAGAATTTCAAATGAAAATAAAATTATCAATAGCAAACCTTAATTGAGATAGGAGGAGAGGCCACTCCCTTTCCCTGCTGTTTGTTTGTGTATGTGTTTGTACAGGATGGATAGAGAGGGGTAGTTGGGTAGAATGTATAATAGGGTGATTATATAGATTAACATTACATGATTTTAAAATTATTAATCAATCATTTTATTCCTCAACAGCTTGTACAACCAAGTCACTTAAAAAAGAATCCTCTGAAGTCTAAGCACTTTCAATTCAAAATGCTCTGAGACTCCAAGCTTGATTTCAGAAAAATCATTTTAAATAATGTCTATGTAATGTTATTTTTCCCTTTGTACAGTATAAAATCCTTAATTTTTTTTTCATTCTCAGTTTAAATCACATATCTGATCACATTCATTCAGGTATATAGGGATTGTCTGTTAAGTTAGATGCTAATTTTTCCTTAAAATTCTTTCTGCTATTGATTCAATGTTGATATTTACATATACGATAAATGTAAGGATTAATTTAAGCAAGGATAAATGTATCTGATGGATTTTAATATGATAACCATATAATGGATCCTCTGTGAATACGGTAAAGGTTTTCTTAAGCCCTGAATTATTTCCTTCTTCTGAGGTTTATTTTTATTTCATCTGTCTTCTTAAACAGAACAATAATGCGTCATAGTGAGCTTTAGATGTCCTTGGAACAAGGCTGTTTTCTCAAACATTAACTTTCCTGCTTTACAAGAAGGTATGTATGTACACTTGACAATAGCATTGACCTTTTTCACAGTGGCATTATACTACCATTTCCTATTTAATTCATTACCACCTTTTGACTTTCTCTGATTCCTGTTTGTTAAAAGTTTTCTACCCTCTAATTCCAAACCATGTGTTTTTAAGAAATTGTTGAAAGCAGTGATCCACATCAACTTTTATCAGGTTTGTGGTTTCAAATCTTTAAATATTCTGTGCTTCTGAAGGAAAACAAAACAAAACAAAAACAGAGTGATAAATTTGACTAGAAATAATTTTCAATGTAAACACAGAGTTTTGAATTTTCAAGAGATCAGAGTCATTTTTTCGAACAATATTAGGGAACATAATTCAACTCACTTTTACATAGCTCATTGTTAATCGAGATACCCCACAATGCAGTGGTTCAAATAAAAATAAGTGTTTTTGGTCTCATATAGAAAAGTCCAGGGTAGCAGTTTGTCAAAGACAGGTAGATGGATCTACACCATTAGTTCATATAGGAATTCTGATTCTTTTTGTCTTGTTGTTCTACCACCTGGCGAGTACTGTCCCCAGATGCACAGCTACTGCTGCTCATACAGTTATGTTCACATCCCAGCCTGCAGGAGAGGGGACAAATGCAAGTGGAACACAAGAAATGGCCTCAAAAACTATGGTGTTACAGTTTGATGTAATTATGAATTCCAAAAATCCATATTGAATCATGCTTGTAAACTGATCTGTTCATCTGGGCATGATTGGGTTATGATTAGGGCGTTGTCTGGGCCATGTCAGTAGGGCGTTGAGCCCCGCCCTTTGGTGGGTGTGGTCTCAAGTAGAAAAGGCAAGGCCAAAGACAGAGGGAGCAGATTTTGAGAAGCAGTTTTTGAGAAGTAGTTCTGATGTTGGAGAGGACACACCAGGAGAAGAGATGGGAACTGGTCACCTGATAGTCTATAGCTGACCTTGTGGAGAAAGCGCTAAGCCTGGAGGGAAACACAGCCCCAGGAATAGAGGAACCCAAAAAACCTGAACCCTGGCAAACGTCGGCAGCTGTTTTGCTCCAACCCATCTCAATGGACTTTGGTGAGGGAAGAAACGTATGCTTTGTGGCCTGGTAACTGTAAACTTCTACCCCAAATAAATACCCCTTTAAAAACCAACCAATTATTGGTATATTGCAAAGGCACCCTTTTGGCTGACTAATACATATGGTTTGGATTTTGTTTGCTATAATTAGTAACATGCTCACATCTAAATGCAAAGAAGGTTCAGAAATCTAGCCTCTGACATCATAGTCCCATGTCAACTAAAAGGAAGAAGGGGAGAATGGGTAATTATGTAAAAGTGACTTTGTTATAGCTCATAATCTTACTTGGTTCTGTGATTATAGGCTTTATTAATAAGTTGCTAAAACTTGAAAAAACACCTATATTTTTAAGTCAGCACACCTGATTTTGATTTATTGTTTACAGTGGCATTTTCAACTAGTCAATGCTTAGTAATTTAAAATGCTATTAAATTTAAAACTAGCAGAAGTAGCTTTGAAATCATTTCAATGCTTATTGATCATATTGCTAAATGTAATTGAAAAATTCACTCAACTTCCAATCAGAATAACTGAATAAAACTTTAATACTTTTGATCACTTATTGGGAAAAAAATGTTGATTTTTCTAGATAAATTATTTCTATCTCATCTTTCTCTTTTAGTAGTGAATATTTTTTCATCAAGATAAAGGAAATGAAATTATGAATACACTTATTTTTCTGCACATATCTTCAAATATAATAAAATGATACATTTACTTTTTGAAAAACATATTTTTCTTGAAAATTATAGCAGTTTTTAAAAAAATATATGAGAACATATTATCAATAAGTCCTTGAAGCAAGACTAAAAATAAGAACAGTTTAAAGCAGTTTTTTCTTTCTCTAGAGAGATTATAATCCAGATTATGTTGATATTTAAATTCATTAATTTAATAAATATGATAAAATGTGATCTATGTAAGACTAAAGTTGTGCCTTAAGAAATACATAGCTTTAAATTTCTCAGTCTCTTGTTTCCTCCCTCTGTGTCTCTCTTAGCCAAAGGTGTCTCTTCACTGGGCTAACATCACAATGCAGAACAGTGCCAGGTAGTTAACTGGCATTGAATTTCAACAAAATTAAAAAAACAGGTGTAGATGTCTTATAATGAGTTTTCTTAGTTTTCTCCTATCCCTATATACCTATCTGCAGCACATCTATTCTTGATTACTCTATAACTTTAATAGAACACAGAATAAACTCCCCCCTCTTCAAATTTCATTAAATCACCCAGATCTAGGTTTAAACTCAACCGAAAACCAGATTTTCCCCTTCACCTTCCCTCCCGTGGGTCTATAGCTTTATGCCCTCCCCCCATCCTAAACACGAACAAGCAAACAAAAAACCTTGCCCTCAAAATACTCTCTAGCTAAGGATTTTATTTCTCTCTTCCCTTTATACCTACATTTTAAGGATTTAACTTATTAATACCTTCCCAAATTTCCACTTACCTTTCAGTCAAATCCAGGGGTACTTTTGCATTACCACTTAACAAAAAATATTAATGCAAAATTCAGCATAATTACAAATGGTCCAATCCATGGATGATTTTAAATCTCTTTTTACTTGATACATGCATGATATTGTCTTCTACTGCTTATGACCTACTTCTTAATTTTTCTTCTTTACCTTCTTGTATACTACTTTTCTGATTTCATGTCTTCCTTCTCAGTCTCTCTCATGGATTTCTATTCCTTGTTTTCCTCCTTTACTAACAGTTCTTTACTCAGCTTTTCTCATGCTCCATTTACAACCATGGCTTCCAAAACCACATGTGCTACAGCATTCCAAATATTTAGCTCCAATCCAATCTTATATTCTAAGATTCCGGTCTATTTTTATATTTCCCTGGATATTTTCCAGCAACTGAAAACAGCATGTTAAAACCTATAGTTTATAACTCTCCTCTATGACCCAATCATTCTTTTGCATTTACTATCCAGTCAATGATGGTATCAATCAGAATTTGATCAGATAAATAGAACAACTAGGATTAATGTGTATATACATTTAAAATAAGGATTTTATCGATCTAGTCTATTATATGTACTGATTATTTGTTTCTTTCATCTGTCAAATCTACATGCCAGTCTTTATACCTACATATCTAATCTATCTATCATCTATCATCTATCTATCTATCTATATCAATCATTTTATTATAAAGTTTTTACTTTACCCAATTTTTGGAGCTAGTTATACAGTCTATATGAGACTGTTTTTTTCTGTTTTTGGTGCTGAAGGCTGAGGTCTGGAGGGCAAGCAGTCAGGAAATGGCAATGGATATGAAGTGATGGAAACAAAGATAAACTGGAAACTGTAAGTTTCAACGGGAACCAATGAGAATGAACTGGAACCCAGTATGGTCTATCTACACCTCCAGAGCTCCAGTTCGAGGATCGGGGATCTGTGGAAGAAGCTGTCTCTCTACATCTAAGCTAAATAGATCCAGAGAAACTGAAACAGGAGATTCAGCAGGATCTGAAAATGCTGTGGACCCACCTCCTGCCCTATGCCAACCAGGTGTTCCAGCAGATAACTGAAAATGTGCATGAGCTGCCACAGTGACCCATGCCAGTGAAAAGAAAAATACAGCTTCTGGTTCATTTATGGGTTTAAAATGTGCCAGATGGTTCACATTAACCTGGAACTAAGCAGGAAAAGAGGCTCTGAGAAATGTAGTCCAGCTTAGCTAAATTGATAGGATACAAACTTACCACAATAATATCAATGCATTTCAAAAATCTAGAAGCTTCAAGGGATCTTATTCCCCACTCATACCTTCAAAATATTAATAAATCCTGTCCTCTCATCTTACTAAATATCTATCCTTCAGCACTGTGAATGGATCATCTCCCATACTTTCTCCTCCTTAGTTCTTACCCTCATCACATTTTATCCTTCTGTTTAAAAATTTCCTTGGTTTTCCTAACAAAAGACCTGATATCTTCCAAATGCATCCTCCACAGATTTCTCTTCCTTAAACAAATCTAATTGTGTTTAAATATTCTTGAAACTATTCACGATACCATGTGTCACAAATAATAAACATAATTGTAGCATTCAGGTTCTTCCCTGTTATAACCTTTATATGTATATAACCACCCCAAAACTCTGGTCCTATAGACACACAAAAGTCACAGTGAGATTTAAAACTGTTCATTATTTCACAATGATTGTTATTTTTATTATACTTATTTTACACATGTGACTTACTTCATTGTTAAGACAAGGAGCATTTACAACTGCAAGCAAAACAATCTCCTTCACCTGTCCCATAATAGCTAAGTCCTCTCTTAGCCTGAAGCATACCTAGCAGACATTATCCCAAATCCTTCAAGACTGAGGAATGAACAAACATAAGGGGAGAGTTTAACCATGGACTAAAGTAGATTTATTGTTATTGTAATTATTGTGCTAATGGAAGAACTTGTAACATAGATATAAAGATAGTGGTCACCAGAGGTTCAAAAGAGAAGGGGAGGGATTAATAGGTGGAACACAGGGCACATTAGTAAAATTGTTAGGTATGATACTGCAATGATGGACACATGACATTATACATTTGTCAAAGTCTAAAAAACTGTATAGCACAAAGTGTAAACTATAGACTTTGTTTAGTAGCAGTGCTTCAATACTGATTCATCAATTGTAGCAAATGAACCATATTAATGTATAATATTGATAATAGGGGAAACCATGTATGTGAATGTGGATGGTGTTATATTTTTGGTGTAATTTTTCTGTAAATCTAAAACCACTTTAAAAATAAAGTTAATGATTACAAAAAATAAGAAATGGAGGTATGTACCTGAAAGAATCAGTCAGTGAAGTTGAAATGGATAATTGTGGGGAAAGAGGTATTCGGTGAAGTGGTAAGGAGATAAACTATTGGATTTTGTCATAACAAACAACATAAATTATTTTATATTATTTGCATGTATAATTTGGTTTAAAAGAAAACAATGAAAATAATATACAATAAAAAAATACACTGCCACACGTGAAAAGGCTGGTATAACTTCAAAATAAAATTTCCATAAATCTGTTCCCTCATTTTGAGTATGCATCATGAAGCCATACTACTTGAAAAGTTATATACAGTTTAGAAGATAGAAGAAGAGCTAAACATTGTCTAGGAGACACCTCTGAATTCCTTTGAAATGGTTGTTGAGTTTAAAATATTTAGCCTCAACAACATGAAGGGGAGAGTGATGCTATCCAGGAGAAAAGATGCCTGGAAATATAGAAAGTAGATTATGAGGAACATGGAGCTAACTATTTCTCTAGTATCCAGACCTAAAAAGTGACAGCTTCGTCCACTGTTACTTAGTCCATTATTTGCCTATTATATAATATCCACTGATGATTATTTGCTTTTCAATTACATTTTTTGGATATATGACATGAAGCATGCTTAAGTGGGAAGGGATGGTGGCGTGGTATGAACATATTTCCCTTGGCTTATCTATAATCAGATTGTAATAAAGGTAAGATCCTTTATTTAACAAGGCATATGAGATAACCATCTATCCATCTCTCTGTATCATCTATCTATCTATCTATCTATCTATCTATCTATCTATCTATCTATCATCTATCTCTGTCTATCATCTATTTCCAAATGTATATATTGCCAGGAATTATGAATGGAAAATTGACATAAATCCTTACAAGTAACTTGAAAAATGTTAAGAAAATTCTGATACATTTTGCTTTATCACAGTGCCTATAACAAACATTTAGTGAGCTTTCATAAATACTAATTATGATTATTTTCAAGAATATTATTATATTTGCAAAACCTCCACACATGGTATAAGATGTCTGTTTCATCTATATCTAGTTCCAATTCCATCTCAAATATAATTGACTTTTATATTTATTTCACTCATTCTATGGTAATCAGGATATATTTCTTATGATAATTCTTAAAAATGTGACTATTTTTGTAGAACAACCCTGCAAAGTATATAAAATGCTTTGGCAATAATAACTTCATAAGGGTGCTTTCATTATAATTAATTTGCAACTCTGAAATGCTCTAAAAGACAGCTTCTTAGTGATAAATCTTGAAGCATGGCAAGCTTACAATAGTTTTCTATGCTCATCAAATATGAATTGAGTAGATTATTATGATGGTAGTTTTGAAATATAGTACACCTGTGTGAAGCAATATTATAATAGTCTATCTTCATTTTGCATAATATCAATCATTTAGTATTCAATGGAATGTCTTTACTTTAAATTATAATAATGTTTTCCTAACTACAAAATAAATAAGAGTATGATTAAATTTGTATTTCCTGATCTGTTGAGCCCTTTTATCCTTTGTGGAAAGTCACTCATGCATATAATTACTTCACACTTTTAATGCTAATGATGAGATCATAAAAGGAGTCTTTTAATTGAAATGTAGATAGACACAATGATATATTTCATTGCAAAGAGTTTAAATCATGGTAAGGTAAAAATGAAAATGACATAGTTTCTTATGTCATTTTAATATTCAAAGTGCTCATATATAAAGCCTGGGTAATTATTTGATCATTGCCCATAAGTGGAGGTCTCACCTCCCCTCCACTTTGGCACTGTGTCTATTTCACTTTTGCACTGTGTCTATTTCACTTTGCTAAACTTTTGTCATGTGAGCCGTAAAATATGTGGATTGTGGGCACAAGATAACAACAATAGTTTGCAGAATCAAGGAAATTGAGAGGGTCAAAATATAGCATATATCATAAAATATCATCTGCCAGATTCTAAGAACAGCTTGGAAATTAAGCTAATGTATACTATTTGAAGTGAAGTGAAACTACAGCCCTTCATGCAAGTTCATGTTTCAGCCCCACCCCAAACCCCTCCCCTGAAAAGTAATCTATACCAAACTGCTGAGAAGCATATGGATGATTACCAAAATTTGGAAATGATAAGGAAAAGAGAAACTATAAACTATGACTTTTGTATGGAAACTGTTCTCTTGGTCATCCTTAACAAACTTTTTCTACCAGTTCATCTCACCATTTTTCAAATTTATTTCCACTTATTTAATAGTTTATGTTGAGATCCAATAAATAAGATTTAGTCTCCATTCTTTAAATAAAAGTCAAAAACATTATGATGATCATCAAAAATAATTAGTGCTAATGAAAGATGTATAAATGAGGCCTCTGGATACATAGAACAGTATTGTCTCTCTCTCTGACTATGTGATCAGGCAGAACTTCCCAGATAAGATACTGCTCAGAGTATAGTTATGATGAATTAGTGAAACATAGTTGAAAGGGATTAAAGCAGCCTGGGCAGGGTTTGGGAGGTAGCATGTGTAAAGACACAAACTTAATTGTCGTTAGTGTAGAATTCCTGGGTGTGAATAATGAAAAATGAAGCTAAATTTGTTTGTGGAAGTGAAATTCAATATTTTTATTTATATTTATAATGTTACTTCTTTATATCCTTTGCAGTTTGGATTTCAAAATATGTTTAAATGTTTTTGAGTTGAGGGAGAAGACAGTATCATATATGATATATTTTATTTTGTTATTTGATCCCATGAAATTAATGATGAAACAAATTTTCCAAAAATATTTTATCAATAGTAATAAAATTGGTAGAAAAATGCCTGGCATATGACACTCAAAAATATTGGGCAATATATTTACCAATTGTAGTAATTGTAATAGATATCAGAGAGTTGCTATTAGCAGTGTTGACATTGTAATAGCAAGAATAGTAGTATGTTACCTTCTGTATATGTGAATCAGTCATGAGATTACAGTTATTTTGGCCAAATAAACAATTGCATACTGAAATGAATTGATCATTTTGTGGCCAAAATCTGTCTTCTTCTCTTTAATGCAGTAATGATTTCCTGAAAATTTGGAAATTAAATGGTAGTTTCCACTAATAGATGCCAATCAAGAGAGTTTCTTCAAAGAGGCATGAAATCACAAACTTTGTTGTTTGATACACAATAGTATTCATATGTTTACTATAAATAAACAATGTTTCATCCTTTGCCTGGAAGGTGGGGATGGCAAGGTGCTGGGGAGACATGTGCCAGTACTTACTTTTTAATTGTGCAAGACTTTATTATAAGTGCCCACAATAAAGAGAACTCTTGACTCCTGCTAACTTTACTTCAAGTATGGCTGGCTCATTATATTTCTTTCATGCATGGTTGTTGGCAGAAGCAGACATAACATTTTAACATGCATTGAGCCTGCTTCAAGCATTTTAATTGGTTTAAAACTGTTGGTAGCATCTTTTACTGTATTAATTTATTGCTTCAGCTTCAGTCAACTGAAACCTTTGCCAGATGGTAGTGAAAACACTGCATACAGAATAAGAGATTGAACATATTTATATGATGCAAATGTCTCTTCTTCATTAAGTATTCATGAGTTTTCTCTTAATGATTATATTGAAAAAGTACCACGAAGTTAAAGATTCCTGCCTTGTGGAAATTAATAATCTAATTTTGCAAAGTGACAGTTTTGTTTAAAAGTGATGGAAGGCATGGCTATTAGGTAGATACTAACATTTGTGCAGAAAGAATATCCCTCCTCTGTTTTTGTTTTGTTCAGATTCAATGAAATTCAAAAGTGGCAGTTCTAAACATAAATGCTGATCGTTGCATGGGATACAAGAGAATGGTGTTTGTTTATGCTATAACTTTAAAATATTACATAATACTTATGATTAATTTATAAGTAACATTCATTTAGTTGTAGAAATACAATATATAATGGTTATATAATGATCAGTGTATATCACAATAGCATTACCCTCAAAATGTTCATATTAAAAAATAGTAAATTATGCTCAGGTAAAGTCTGACACTTTAAAATCACAACCACACACATATGCACACCCATACAGTCACATATGAAGAGTACTAAGATAGTATTAAAGCAATTTTCAATTTCAATCTATCAAAATTTTGTAGCTTTTAGAGTCTCTTGCACAAGACTGAACATAAGCAACTTAAATGCAAATTACATTGGCAGTACTTAAGGGAAGCAGACTGTGTACTTTTGAATACCTTGTCTGCTGGAAACATATCTATCATCACAAAGGCAAAAATGCATTTAAAAACGATCACTATATACATATTTATGAGTTGCACCCAGATGTCCAGGGTCAAAACACTACTGACTTAAACTGTACCTAAAAACAGCAAACTTCTGTGTATCCATCAATTTCCATTGTCTAGCAATATGTGTCTTTATGATATGGTCCATTAACTGCACATAGGGGCATTGCTGCCTGAATCTCTGCCTAGAGGCAGAAACTTATCTCATGATATTTGCTTATAGGTACTAGTACCTATAAGAATTGCAATGCCAGAGGGGAAAAAACAGGAAAAAAATTCTTAACAGAAATTTACTTCCAGGGATCCAAGGAATCAAGAAAATTGTATTTTGTAACAATGGATTATACATCATTTAAAATAAAAGTGTTATAAATTGCATCAAAACAAGAATGCAGATTTATTGATAATAATTTCTAGTATTGAAAGAAAGGAAAAGACAGCAAATATAACAGAGAAAGAGGAGATAGATAGATGATAGATAGATAGATAGATAGATAGATAGATAGATAGATGATAGATAAATAAATGATAGGTGATAGAAATGATAGATATCTATATATAGATGTTGATGTTGATGTAGATGTAAATACAAAATATATCTCTCAGAAAAGATGCTTTCCAAAATTCCCAACTGTCATGGGATCATAATTTCAAACTATACTTGATCTTTTTGTTAGAGAATTCACTTATTCTCGATCATGCAGTACTTACGCGTTATAATAACTTGTTCTGCCTGTTTTAATACTCACAAGACTGAATGATTATTCTTATTAGTATTATTTGTATGTTTTAAAATCTACAGTGATTTAAAAAGCAAAGAGAGAAGTGTCTTGAAAAATATATTGTATCAATCTAGATATTTCCATAATGAAACACACACACCTCTGTTTTTCCTCTTCCTTCTGCCATCTGCCAACAATGCTATCTTTTATGTCCAAACTTCTAGACACTTCAGTTAATTCAAATATCTGAAAATAATTGTAAAATTTTTCACAAACAATGAAGTGTGTAAATTATTTTCTTATTAACATTAATTATTCTCAAACTTTCTAATTAGTCAAGGTTTGACAAGATCCTCTGTTAGGCTCTGTGACAAAGAAAGTCCTATAATTTACAAAGACTAATTTTCAGCCTTCTTGTCTGCTTATTTTATTAACCTTACTGAGGGATTATTTTCACGTAATGAAGTGAACAGATTTTATGTTTACAGATTAAAGTGTATTGAGATATAGATGGTCTTATTTAAGTACCATCTCATTCAAGATAAAGAATTTCTCCATAATCCCAAATAGTTATCTGTATCCCCATTGCAGGTCATCTCCTCAGTCTCCATACCCAGGAAACCACTGATTTTATTTTCTATTTAAGTGTCTTTTGAAAAGCTGTTTTTAATTTTGATAAATCCCAATATATTTTTTCTGTTCCTTTTTTTTGTGTTTTTTATTTTGTGTGTAACCTATCAAAAATATTGCCTTATGTGTTCTTCTATAAAGTTCATAATTTACATTTAACTCTATGATCCATCTGAACTTAATTTTGGTAAATGATGTGACATACAGGGTCCACATTCATTTTCTTAACCTATGTGAATATTCAATTTTACATGACCATTTGATGGAATGTCGACCCTTCCCTTATTAAATTACCTTAGCACATTTGTTAAAAATAATAATGGAACGTACATGTGTGAGTCTATTTTTGGATGCCCCTTCTTTTCCAGTAATGTATCTGTGAGTCTGTCAACATTTTTAACTATTGATGGCATATTTTTATAAATAGTATTGAAATCAACTGTATTCTTTTTCAAAAGGTTTTCAGCTGTCATTTTCTTGTACATTTTAGAATCAATTTATCAACTTCTACATAAAAAAAGACTGCTGAGGATATTGATTGGGATCATGTTGAATCTGTAGAGCAGTTTGGAGAGGATTGATATCATAACAATCTTGATTCTTACATAAATCATTTAATTTCTCTCTTAAATATAGAAGAAGCCATGCTCACAATTGGTAAAATATATTTCAATTTTTTAGGTGTGTTTATTCATAATATCTTTTAAATAACTTTCTCAGATATGTAAACATGTTTCCTATCCCATTGCTAACATTGTGAATTAGAGACTGTTGGAAGGCCTTGACAGAAATATTTCAACCACAAGCAGCACTGAGTCTTGCCAATCCCACCCCCTTTTCTACAAATATGGTCTTCGTTAAGAAGTAGGTATAAGAGTAAAAATATTAACCTTGCAGGGACAGAAAAATGATTTAGAGTCCCAGGCTTCTAATCCTTGTCATTATTGATATTTTGGGCCAAATGTTTGTTGTGAGGGGTTGTACTATGTTTGTAGGAGGCTTAGCAGCATCCTCGGCCTCTACCCATATATACTGGTGGCATTCTCTTCAGTTGCATCAATTGAAAATGTCTCCAGTTCTGGCCAATGATCTCTTGGGAGGCAAAATTGCCCCTGGTTGAAAACCACTAATTTAGCCCAACAACTTGAATCTGTCTTCTTACTTGCCTTTTTGGTTTTAAATCTTGTGAGTAACTGAATGCCTGAATGCTCAAAGCACAGAATTATAAAGTCTGATGTAGAGGTAGCCATATGGTATTTGGTGTAATAACATATTTGTGCATTCATCATGCCAGTCATCCCCAGAGCACTTTCATTATTCCAATAATAATAATAAACAAAAAAACAACCAAACAAACAAACAAACCAAACTCATGACCTCTCCATCTCTCTATGCCTTGCCTGCTGTACATAGCTGATATTCTTTTCCCTTCTCTCCAGTACACTTGTATTTATATTTTATAAAAACAGTCTTATATATGCAATATCCCCCCATATTTGTGTTTTACATGAGGTTTTACTATCTTATACAGTCCCATGTTACAGTTGTTAGCTTTCTTCTTAGTAATATACATGACCTTAGACTTTCCCTTCCATCCACTCTGATACCCGCACAATAGCACTGCTAGTTACAAACACCATGAGATACTTTAACCATTTCTATTCATTTCCAAAGATTTACAAACAACTTTTTTTTAACCAATTCTGTACTGATTAACTCTCAGCTTTCCATTCTGTACCACCTTCTAATTTTTGGTGATATATATCCTAATGATTAACACCATGAGTTTACACAATATATTTAGTTCATAATAGAGCAATCATACAGTGTTTGTCCTTTTGTGTCTGGCTTGCTTCACTCAAAGTAATGTCCTCCATTTTCATCCATATTATCTTATGCTTCACAACTTCATTTCTTTTTACTGTTGAGTAATATTCCATCATGTTTATACACCACAGCTTGTTTATCCATTCATCAATTGATGGACACCTGGGTTGATTGAAAATTTTGGCAATCTTGAATAATGTCACTATGAATATCGGTGTACAGATGTTTGTTTATGTCTCTGCTGTCAGTTCTTCTGGGTATATCTCTAGTAATGGTATTTCTGGGTCCTATGGCAAGTCTATATTCACCTTCCTTAGTATTGCCAAACGGTCCTCCACAGTGGCTGTACCATTCTACATTCCCACCAACAGTGAAAAAGCACTCCTATCTTTCCACTTCCTCTCCAACATTTACAGTTTTCTGAGTTTTTAATAATCAACATGAAATAATATCACATTGTAGTTTTGATTTGCATGATCTCTTTCTATATCATGGATATTAAACCCTTATTGGATACGTGATTGTCAAATATTTTCTTCTATTGAGTTGGCTGCCTTTTGGCAAAGTCCTTTGAGGGACAAAAGAGTTTAAATTTGGGAGTCCCATTTATCTATTATTTTCTTTTGTTGCTCATGCTTTGGGTGTAAGGTTTAAGAAATTACCATCTATTACAAGATCTTGAAGATGTTTTTGTACATATTCTTCTAGGAGTTTTATGATTGATCCTTTTATATTTAGGTCCCTGATCCATTTTAGGTTCATTTTTGTATGAGGTGTGAGATATGGGTCTTCTTTCTTTCCTTTGGATATGGCTGTCCATTTCTCCCAGCACCATTTAATGAATTGACTGTCCTCGCCCAGGTGAGAGGACTTGATCACCTTGTCAAAAATCACTTCACTGTGATTTTTGGCCTATTTCTGAGTTTTTTTATTTGGTTCCATTAGTCAATGTGTCTGTCTTTATGCCATTGCCATGCTATTTTTACCACTGTAGCTAAGCAATATGCTTGAAAGTCTTGAAGTGAGAGTCTTCCAACTTCGTTCTTTCTAAGATCTTTTTGGCTACATGGGGCCCCTTACCCTTCCAAATAAATTTGATAATTGTTTTTTCCACTTCTGCAAAAAAGGCTGTTGGGATTTTCATTTGGATTGTATTGAATCTATAAATCAGTCTGGGTGGAATTGACATCTTAATGACATTTAGTCTTCCAATGCATGATGATGGAATATCCACCCATTTATTTAATTCTTCTTCAGTTTCTGTTAGCATTGTTTTGTAGTTTTCTGAATACAGGTCTTTTACGTCCTTGTTTAAGTTTATTACTAAGTATTTTACTGTTTTAGTTGCTATTATAAATGAAATTTTTTTCCTGATTTCTTCCTTAGATTATATATCAGTAGTGTATAGAAACTCTATGGATTCTTGCATATTATTCTTGTATCCTGCCACTTTGCTGAACTCATCTATTTGTTTTAGAAGCTTTGTTATGAATCTTTCATCAGATTCTAGATATAGGATCATATCATTAGTGAATAGTGAGTGTTTTACTCCTTTCTTTATTATTTGGATCCCTTTTATTTCTTTATCTAGCCTGATTGCTCTAGCTGCAACCTCCATTCTATTCTATTCTATTCTATTCTATTCTATTCTATTCTATTCTATTCTATTCTATTCTATTCTATTCTATTCTATTCTATTCTATTGAATGACAATGGTGACAGTGGACATCATTGTCTTGTTCCTGATCTTATTGGGAAAGCTTTCAGTATTTCACTATTGAGTATATGCTAGCTGTAGATTTTTCAAATATGCACTTTATTATATTGAGAAAATTTCCTTCTATTCCTATTTTTTGGATTCCTTTTTAATCAAGAAATGGTCCTGTCTTTTGTAAAATGCATTTTCTGCATCAGTTGAGAGGCTGTTATCTTTCTTCTTCATTTTATCAATATTGTTTCTTACACTAATTGATTATCTTATGTTGAGCAACCCTGCCATACTGGGATAAAAACCACCTGTTCTAGTCAGGGTTCTCTGGGGAAACAGAATCAACACGAGATCTCTGTTAAAAATATAAGATTTTATAAGAGTCTCTCACGTGACCGTGGGGATACACAAGTCCAGGTTCCGCCGGCAGGCTGCAAGCCAGGGGCTCCGATGAAAGACTGATGAAGGGTCCTCGATGAGTTTGCTCCGATGAAAGACTGATGAAGGGTCCTCGATGA
>PVKH010007024.1:0-20538 GCA_004027955.1 Chaetophractus vellerosus | reverse complement strand
CTCAGTAGTATTTCTTGGAGATCCTTTCATATTAATCCATATAGATTGGCTTCATCTGTAAAGACTGCTTCCTAATATCCCAGGGCATGCCCATGGTGTAGTTTATTTAGCTCTTCTCCTATGCACGGCTGTCTAATTCTTCTTCCAGTTTTCCACTATTAAAAATGCCTCCGTGATATGTGATTTCTTGTGCACATGAGTGCTTTACTAGGTTTATGCCAGCAGGCAGGATGGCTGGGTCACAGGATACACACATTTCACAGCTGTAATAGGCAGGGACAAATTTCTTTCCAAAATGGAGGAACCAACTTACGTTCCCACCAGCAGGCATGAGGTTTCCTGCTTCCCTCGTACTCACCAACTCTTAATATCACATTTTAAAATGTGTGCCATTTTAGTAGGTGCGAAATGGCATCTCATTGTTTTAATGTACATTTCTCCTATTTCTGATGAGATTGAACCACTTGTCATATGTTTATTGGCTATTGGTATTCCCTCCCTGTGATTTGCTAATTCAAACACTTAGACCTTATTTCTATTGGGTTATTTGTTTTATTGATTCGTAGCCTTTATGTGTGTGTGCTTGCATGTGTGTGTGTTAGTGTGTGTGCATGTGTACACGTGTGTATGTGTAAGTGTATGTGAGCGAGTGTCAATGAGTGTGTGAGAGTGTATGTGTGTGAGGGTTAGTGAGTGTGTGTGCACGTACATGAGTGTGTGCTGGCATGTGTGTGTGTGTGCATGTGTACACATGTGTATGTGTAAGTATGTGAGTGTGTGTCAATGAATGTGTGTGTATGTGTGCGAGGGTTAGTGAGTGTATGTGTGATGCACATGCGTGTGTGCACGTACATGAGTGTGTGTGCAGGCATGTGTGTGTATTTTCTGTGTTCTAATCCTGTGTCTGTTAGATATGTTGCAAACTCTCAGGCCATGACCTGTCTTTTAAATTTGCATATGGTACCTCTTGTCACCATTGTTTTTTACTTAGGTTGTTTTTTTACTCACTATCATTCTCCTTTTCTCCAAATTTCCTTTTAAATATGCTCTGATTTTCATCTAAGCTTATTGTATGCTGGTTATTTTTCCAAATAATCATATTCATTTGAAGTGTGGAGCTGAGACTTCTTTGCTGACCTCACTCCTGTCTACCATTCTCAGTTGTAGGAAAGTCCCATGTGCTGAAGAAATAGTATTTACTTATAAATTCCAATTCCAGAAGCCGAGGATGTTCAAACGGCTTTGATGTGAAACCTTTTCTCCTACATATTTATCTGGGTTGAGGGCCTGAAGTTTGGGGGAACATATATGTGGGGATGGTGGATGCATCACATGTGGGAGAGTTTTTTAAAGGTATAATTGGGAAGGAAAAAACCAGCTCAGCAGTTTACCTGCCATCTCCTTTTCAGAAATGGTGGGCCCACAGCTCCCAAGGCTGTATTCTAGGTTTTATTGTACACTTCAAATTGGGATATATCTCACAACAGTTGCATTTAATTGGGAGATTATTAAAAAAGCATGGGCAAATTTAGAGTTTCTCACCCAGAAAATGCAGCTGGTGTCCAGCCTAAATGAGGCCATTCTTCCCTTCATGTTTCACTATCCTGAAAGGAGCTGTGCAAAGGAGGTAAACCAGGGATGGATCTTTGAATAGACTGGTGTTCCCAGGCTTCAACCATCAAAACTTTTCTCTTATGCTTTGTCTGTTTAATATTCTCCTTAAAGCACCCTACTTTTCAATCATAAATAAATTTATTTTAAAAGGAAACCTTTACTACTACCACAAATGGAAAGCAGTTTCACTTGTCATATAAAATAAACCATAACAATGAAAATAAACACAAAAATAACAATGACTTGTTAGCAAAAGACTGTGCCTGCCCAAGACTCTGAGCCTGAGGTCTGCTATCTCGTCAAAAAAGGGAGGGTGGGGGGTGGAGTAACTATTGCACGGAGAGAAAGATGTTAAATACATATGGTACTGTCTTAGTTTGCTAAAGGCTGCCAATGCAATACACCAGAAATTGGTTGGATTTTATAATGGGAATTTATTAGGTTAAAAGCTTACAGTTCTGAGGCTGGGAAATATCCAAATCAAGGCATCATCAGAGATGCTGTCTTACCCAAGGTCAGCTGCTGGCGATCCTGGACTCCTGCCACGTGGTAAGGCACAATGGCAGCGTCTGCAGTCTGAGTCTCTGCCTTCTCCTCCAGGCCCACTTTCTCCCCAAGCTCAGCTGTGGGTGATCAAGCACATGGCAAGGCACAATACTGGTCTGCTCGTCCCTCCCCTGTCCTGCAGGCATTGTTGCTAGTTCTGCTTTGGGCTGCTCTGTCTGTGGCTTTTCTCTCTCCTGGGTTCCTCTCTGAACTTTGTTTCTGTGGCTTTTTCTCTGTGGCTTTTATTCTGCCTTTTATAAAGGACTCCAGTAAAAGGATTAAGACCCACCCTGGGTCATGCCCTACTGAAGTGATCTAATCAAAAGGTCCCATCTACAAGATGTTTACATGCACAGGAACGGATTAGCTCTAAGGACATGATCTTCTGGGATGCACAGCTTCATACTGCCATAGGTACCAAACTAAGACTTTCTCCTTGATGTAAATAGAACTGAAAGTGAATTGAAAAGGGAATAACTTTCTCCCTATGAGACACACTTGATGCTGTGTGCATGTGCTAAAATCATGTTGGGAAAAACCACCATCCCAAATTTAGGAAAATATTAGCATGGATTACAATATCCCAGTAAAATGGGATATCTAATGGAGTGCAAGGTCGGTGTCCTCCCCACCAAGCTGCTTGCCTGGTAATTCTGACATCAAGCTGTCTTCCTCTAAAACGCATATTTTTGTTGCATTCCCCCCAATAACTTAGAATTATCCCATTGATTGTACAGACTTCTGGGTGCTCTCCTGTTCTTGTTGGTGTGAGGTCATTGCTGCATGTATCCAGATTAGGCACTCCCCAACAAGGCTGTTCAACAAGGGGTGTGCAGGGGAAAGAAAGAAAGTAGAATAAGATTCAGAAGAATCAGTGCCTATTTGGGGGAAGTACACATCTGTCTACTGGCAGTACCATAGGATGTCAAGGTCCACTTGGCTTTGGGCTCATGTCAGCCTGTACATATTGTAATATATATATTAGAGAAGTTGTGGGCTTACAAAACAATCATGCATAACATGCAGAATAAAATATTACTTCTAACTATGGTGCATAGCTTACATTTAGTATATTTTTTCACACACCCTCCTATTATTAATGCCATGTATTAGTATTCTACAGTTGTTACAGCTCATGAGATAATGCTCTTGTATTTTGTGCACTGTACTTTGTATTTTTAAAGTATTTGAAATCATGTGTAAAAAAAAGTAGTATGAATAGGGCTTTAAAATTACTGCATTTATTCCCTATCCTACCTTTTCCTCCTCCAGTCATCTTCCAGAGGCAGCCATTTTTAACCCATTCAATTCACAGACGTTCTGGAGGTTGCCTCCACATTTCTAATTAATATGTGTATATTCTTATTTGGTAATTTACCACCTTTGAAAATTTTCTGTTGACTTGATGCTGTGTTAGGTGAGAATTTAATTAATACCAATACCCCTTCCATTGTCCTTTTGCTTCATTATTTTTTGTGGGTTTTTTTGTTAAACAAATCAATTTTATTGAAACATATTAATAAAGCATACAATCATCCAGAGTGTACAATCAATGGTATTTGGTATAATCACATAATTGTGCATTCATCACTTCAGTCATTTTGGGAACATTTTCATTACTATAGTAATAATAAACAAAAGACAGACAAACAAAATACTTCACCTCTCAATCTCTCTATGCTTCCCCTGCTGTGCATAGATGTTATTTCTGGCTATATTTGCATATTTATTTATTAAGCAGTTTTATTGAGATATATTCACATACCATATGATCTGTCCAAAGTGTATAACCAATAGCTTTTAGTATAATCACAATGTTGTACATTCATCACCACAAAAATTTTTAGAACAATTTCATTACTCCAAAAAGAAAAACTCCATACCCCTTAGCAGTCAGTCCTCAGGACTACATAACCACTAATCCAATTTCATCTCTATAAATTGATTTATATTAACATTTTATATAAATGGAATCATACAATATATAGTACTTTGTGTCTAGTTTCTTTCACTTAGCATAATGTTTTTTGTCTGATATGAGCATCTTGTAGTATTAACATACATTTGTTCAGCTTCAAAGAAAAATGGTCTTCTATATGCAATTTTGCCCATAATCATATTTCACATGTGATTTTATTTATGCTAATCAGTTCCATGTTACATTTTTTAGCTTTCCTTTTAGTAATATACATGATCTTAGACTTTTGCTTCAAACCACTTTCATACCTACATAATAGTACTGCTAGTTACAAACATTATATTGGGCTTTTATCTTAGTTATTAACTCCATGAGATTACACAATATATTTAGCTCATAGTAGTGCAATCATACATTATTTGTCCTTTTGTGTCTGACTTGCTTCACTCAACATAATGTCCCCCAGGTTCATCCATGTTGTCATATGCTTTACGACTTCATTTCTTCTTACAGGTGCATAATATTCTATCCTGTGAATGTACCACAATTTATTTATCCATTCATCATTTGATGGACACCCGGTGGTTTCCATCTTTTGGCAATCGTGAATAACATCCCTATGAACATCTGTGTGCAGATGTCTGTTCGTGTCACTGCTACCAGTTCTGCTGGGTATATACCCAGTGGTGGTATTGTCAAGTCACGTGGCAAATCTATATTCATCTTCTTTAGGAACTTCGAAACAGTCCTCCACAGTGATTGTACCATTCTACATTCCCACCAACAGAGAATAAATGTTCCTATTTCTCCACATGTTCTCCAACACTTGTAGTTCTCTGTCTTTTTAATAGTGGCCATTCTGATAGTTGTGAAATGATATCTAATTGTAGTTTTGATTTCCATTCCCATAATTGTTAGTGAAGTTGAACATGTTTTTCATGGTTTTTGCTTGTTTGTTTTGCCATTTGTGTTTCTTCTTTGGACAAATGTCATTTCAAGTCTTTTGTCCATTTTTTAATTGGGTCGTTTGTCTTTTTATTGTTGAGTTGTATATCATGGATATTAAACCCTTATCAGACATGTGATTTCCAAATATTTTCTCCCATTGAGTTGGCTGCCTTTTCACCCTTTTGAGAAAGTCTTGTGAGGTGCAAAAGTGTTTAATTTTGAGGAGATCCCATGTCTCTATTTTTTCTTTTGTTGTGCATGCTTTGGGTGTAAGGTCTAAGAAACCACCACCTACTAAAGGTCTTGAAGATGTTTCCCTACATTTTCTTCTAGTAGTTTTATGTTCCTGGATTTTATATTTGGGTCTTTAATCCATTTTGAGTTGATTTTTATACAGGGAGTTAGATAGGTGTCCCCTTTCATTCTTTTGGTTGTGGATATCCAGTTCTCCCAGCAACATTTGTTGAAGAGATTGTTTTGTTCCATTAAAATGGACTTGGTAGATTTGTGAAAAACCACTTGGCCTTAGCGGTGAGGGTTTATTTCTGGACTCTCAATTTTATGCCACCGATTAATGTGCCTGTCTTTATGCCCATAGCATGCTGTTTTGACCACTGAGGGTTGGAATATGTTTCAGAGTTCCTTCCATGTTGCTCTTCTTTTTTAGAATGCTTTTGGCTATTTGTTTAATTGCTCCAGCTAGGACTCCTAGTACAATGTTGAATAACAATGGTGACAGTGGGCATCTTTGTCTTATTTCTGATCTTAAAGGGAAAGCTTTCACCCTTTCCCCATTGGGTATGAAGCCGGCTGTGGGATTTTCATATATGCCTTTTATCCTCTTGTGGAATTTTCCTTCTATCCATATCTTTCAAAGTGTTTTTAACCAAGAAAGGATGCTGGATTTTGTCAAATGCCATTCCTGCCTTTTTTCCTTCAATTTGTTAATGTGTTATATTATGTTAATTGATTTTCTTATGTTGAACCAGCCTTGCATACCAGGAGTAAACCCCACTTGGGCATGATGTATAAGTCTTTTGATATACTGTTGGATTCTAATTGCAAATATTTTGTTGAGAATTTTTGCATCTATGTGCATTAGAGAGATTAGTCTATAATTTTCTTTTCTTGCAGTGTCTTTATCTGGCTTTGATATTAGGGTGATGTTGGTTTCATAAAATATGTTGGGTAATTTTCCCTCCTCGTCAATTTTTTGGAAGAGTTTAAACAGGATTGGTGTTAATTCTTCTTAAAATGCTTGGTAGAATTCATCTGTTAAGCTGTCTGGCCCTGGACTTTTTCTTTGTTGGGAGATTTTTTATGACTGATCCAATCTCTTTGAATGTAATCGGTTTGTTAAGTTCTTTTATTTCTTGTAGCGTCCGTGTAGGTTGTTTGTGCATTTCTAAGGAATTTATCCATTTCATCTACCTTGTCTAGTTTGTTGGCATACATTTTCTCATAATATCCTCATGATCCTTTTTATTTCTCTGGAGTCAGTCATAACTTTATCCCTTTGATTTCTGGTTGTATTTATTTGCATCTTCTCTCTTTTTTTCTTTGTTGGTCTAGCTAGGGGTTTATCAATTTTATTGATCTTCTCAAAGAACCAGCTTTCGGTTTTGTTGATTTTTCTCTGTGGTTTTTTCCCCCTCGATTTCATTTATTTCTGCTCTAATCTTTATTTCTTTCCTTCTGCTTGCTGTGGGATTGGTTTGCTGTTCTTTTTCTAGTTTCTTCAGTTGTTCAGTTAGATCTTTGATTTTAGCTCTTTCTTCTTTTTTAATATAGGTCTAGTCACATTTATTCTGATTGGGGTACACTGTGCTTCTTGGACATGTAAGTTCATATCTTTCATGAGAGTTAGGACATTTTCAGCTATTATTTCCTCAAATACTCTTTCTGCCCATTTTCCCTTCTCTTCTTCTTCTGGAACTCCCATGATACATATGTTGTTGTGTTTCATGTTATCATTCAATTTCCTGAGCCCCTGCTCAAATTTTTTCCTTTCTTTTCTCACTTTGCTCTTTTCTCTCTTCAATTTCAGCTGTTTTGTCTTCTGTAGCATTTATTCTTTCTTCTATCTTTTTGAGTCTGCTGTTGTATTCCTCTAATGTGTTTTTGAGCTTACCTATCATGTCTCTCAATCCCATGAGCTTTGTTACTTTTCTGTTAAGGTTTTCAAATTCTTTGTGCTCTCTCAGTGTCTTCTTGAATTGCTTTATCTCTTTAGCCATATTGTCTTTCAACTCATTAATTTGATTTTGGAAATTTGTGTGCATCTCATTAACTAGTTGTCTCAAATCCTGTGTCTCTTCTGGGGCTTCGATATATTCCTTTTCTTGGGCCATTTCTTTGATTTTCTTAGTATGGATTGTAATTTTTTGCTGAAGTCTAGGCATCTGATTAGGGTGGTGAGTTTACTCAGATGCTCAATTTCTCTCTCTTCATAGGGTTTTAGTGGCAGGAAACTGTGTATTACTGCTGTTCTTTGATTCTTGTTTCAATCTGTTCTAGGTCTTTAGGATTGTCCCTGTTAGTTGCTCAAATCTGGGCCCTGGACCCAGTAATGGGTTGCAGATCCACTTCCTAGGGCCTTGGTGAGGGAGGATGTAAAGGCCAGAAAAAGCCCCTGTTATTTGAATTTCCTCACATGCACTTCTTTGGTCTGCCAGCATATGGTGCTTATTGGCAGCCCTCTCAGTTTAGTGCCTGGTGGGACTGTGTTTGCTGCAACACCTACTGAATCAATGTGACAGAGGTTCCTGCCTAGAGGCCAAGAGCCTCATAATTCAAACTTTCTTAGAGGCAGTTCTCCAACCTTTGCTGGCAGCTCCTCCCTTTTCCCAGGTAGGAAATAATTACATTCTCTTCTGTGTCCTCAACAACCAGTCCCTTCCAGTAGATAGGGAGATTGAGAGGGTCGGATCTCTTTAGTCCCTTGCTAGTTCCCATGGCAAACAATGACATGGTCCCACCCAGACTGGAAGGGCTCCTGGGACACAGCAGACCAAATTTGTGGGTCAAAAGCTGAGTCAGCCTTAGTCTGTGTCCCTCTCTCTCCTCTTTCCTGGAGGTGGATCTCTGGGGCCCCCTTTGTCTGTAGTCACCAGCCCAGAGGCCTGAGAATTCAAAAGTGTCTATACAGTGGGGGAAGATGCTGGTGTTTGCAGCTGTGGCTTTTAACTCACAATTTTGCTGTCATGTTTCTTTTCTTTTTTCCCTCTTTCCTCTGGGCAGTATCCAGGCTTCCCCTGGTGTCCTAAACCCTAGAGGATTTTTTTCCAGGCTGTTTTTGCCTGTCCTCAAGCTATTTTTCTTGGAGAGAAGAGAGTCCTGTGTCTTTCTAGTCCACCATTTTTCCAGAAGTCCTTGATTCATTATTTTTTGGCTATTGAGAAATCTAAGGCCAGTCTGAGTCTCCATCCTTTATAGGTGATCTGCGTATTCCCTGTGGAAACTCTCAGGATCCTCTCTATTTTTATAATTCTGAAATTTCACAATGATGTGCAAGATTTTATCCTTAAGTATTCTGATTTTTTAATTCTTTTATAAATGGTATTTTAAAAATTTTTAGTTTCCAATTAGTGTATATATATTTGATTGATGTTTGTATAATGATCTTTTATCCTGCAACCCTGCTAAACTCACTTATTAGTTCTAGTAGCATTTTTGTACCTTCCATGGGATCTTCTACATAGACAATTTTGTCATCTCTAAAGAATGACAGTTTTACTCCTTTCCAATCTTGCCTTTTATTTTGTTTACTTAACTTACTTCACTGACTAAAACTCCAGTGCAATATTAAATAGAAGTGGCAAGAGTGGACAACCTTGTCTTGTTTCTGATATTAGGGGGAAATATTCAGTCTTTCCCCATTAAATATGATGTTAGCTGTATGGTTTTTGTAGATGACCTTTATCATACTGAGGATGTTCCCTTTTATTCCTACTTCATTGGGATCCTTTATCAAGAATGGATGGTAAGATTTTGTCAAATGCCTTTTCTGCATTCAATATAACAATCTCTAATTTGTGTATTTAGACCATTTACATTTAATGTGAAAAGTGGCATGATTAGGTTTAAATGCTATTTGTTATATATTTGTCTTATTCATTCTTTGTTTCACCTTTTTCTCCTTTCCTGTTTTCTTTTAGATTAATTGAATATTTTAAAAAATTCCCTTTTTGTTCCTTTATTGGCTTATGTTATGGGGATTGAATTACATCCCTCCAAAGGATATTTTGAAGTTGTAATCCCCAGTACCTCAGAATCTAAACTCATTTGGAAATAAGGTTATTTTAGATGGAATTTGGGACTCTTAACCCAATTTCACTGGTGCCTTATAAGAAGAAAAATTTTGGACACAGACAGAGAGGAGAAATTCATGTGATGACTGAGGCAGAGAGCCCCATAGATTGCCAGAAAAACACCAGAAGCTAGAAGACGCATGGAACAGATTCTTCCTCACAGCCTTTGAAGGAAGTATGGCTTTCCCAATGACACCTTGATTTCAGACTTCTAGACTCCAGAAACGTAAGTAAATAAATTTCTGTTGTCTTAAGTCAGCCAGTTTGTGGTACTTTGTTGGAGCATCCCTAGGAAAATGATACAGCTTATTAGCTTTAACTTGTTTTGTTTATTTTAGTTGTTACTTTAGGGTTTATAGTATACATTTTTAGCTTTTCACAGTATACCTTCAAATGATTTTACACCATTTCACATATAATATAAGAACCTTATAATACTATAGTTATATTTTTCCCCACCCAAACTTTGTACAATTATTGCATACATGAAACATCTACATATATCATAAAGCCTATATACATTAATATTGGTTTTTTGTTTAAATAGACAAATTATATTTTAAAGAGATTTTTAAATAGGGAAAAAACTTATATGTCTTTATATATAAAACCCATTTCTAAAGTTCTTTGTTCCTCTGTGTAGATCCCCATTTCCACCTGATTATAACTTTCCTTCTGCCTAAAGTTCGTTTTTGTAGTACAGGTCTGCTAGTAATGACTTTTTTAAACTTTTCTAAGTATGAAAAAGTCTATTTCACCTTTGTTTCTGAAATATATTTTTACTGAATATGGAATTCTAGGTTGACAGTTCTTTTCCTTCAGTACTTTAAAAATGTTGCTCCACTATCTTTCCAGTGTTTCTGTGGAGAAATCTGGAAACATCCTTGTCTTTGATCCTGCCTATATTGTGTGTAATTTTTATGAGACTGCTTCTAAGACATTCTTTTTATCACTGGTTTTGAGCAATTTGATTATGATGTGCCTTGCTGTAATTACCTTCATATTTCTTGTGCTTGGGGTTTGTTGAGCTTCTTGGATCTATGTTTATTGTTTTCATCATTTGGTAAAGTTTCAGCCATTATTTCTTCAAGATTTTTCTGTCCCATACTCTCTCTCCTCTCTTCCAGGACCTCAAATTTCCCACATGTCAGGATGCTTGAAGTTATCCTACAGCTCACTGATGTGCTGCTTATTTTTTTAAATTCTCTTTTCTTTTGTCTTTTCTTTTGATTGCTTTCTATAGCTATGTCTTAAATTTAACTAATCTTTTCTTCTGCAGTCTCTAATCTTCTATTAATCCCATCCAATGTAGATTTTATCCTGGACATTATGGTTTTCATCTTTAGAAATTTGATTTTGGGCTTTTAAAAATATCTTCCATGTCTCTATTTAACTTTTTGAGCATACAGAATGCAGTTATAAGTCATTTAATGTTCTTCTTTACTAAATCTAACATCTAGTCCATTCTGGGTTCATTTTGATTGATTGATTGATCTCTTCTTCATTAGAGGTCTTATTTTCCTGCTTTTTTGCATGCCAGTTAATTTTTGATTGGGTTCCACACATTGATAATTTTACCTTGTTGGTGCTAGATATTTTTATATCCCTATAAATATTTGCAGACTTTGTTCTGGAACACAGTTTTGTCACTTGGAAACAGCTTGATCTTTTGAGCTTGTATTTAAGATGTGCTAGGTGAAACCAAAGCAGTGCTTGGGCTAGGGATAATTATTCTCCACTATTGAGGCAAACTGTTCTGTGTATCTCCACAATGCCCAGGGAATCTTGACGTTATCTAATATGACTGGTGGGAATAGGCACTATTCTTGATCCTGTGTAAACAGCAGGCACCGTCCTCTAATTCTTTTGCACAGATTTTCACCTTACCTTGGGTAGTTTCCTCACATGCATGCATCTTCATTTCTCAGGTAAATTCTCAAAAGGGCCTGTGTTCAGATCTCTGAAGGTCTCTCTCTGTGTAGTTCTAGCCTCTCTAGTATTCTCTGCAAACCCTAGCTGCCTAGGTCTCCTCAGTTACTCAGCTTCATCTACTCAATGCAGGGAGTTCACTGGCCTCCACTCTTTGTGCCATAGCCTGGAAACTCTTTCCAGACTGTAAGCTGGGGCAACTGTGGGGCTCACCTCACTTGTTCCTCTTCTATAAGGGATCACTTTTTTGTTGGCTAATGTCCAGTGTATTGTATATTTTGTCCATTTGACAGTTGTTTTAAGTGGAAGGGTACATCAGGTCTCTGTTACTCCATTTTGGCTAGAAGTGGAAATTTGGCATTTACTCTCTTTTTTTTCCTTTCAGTAGGGAAAGGAAGTAATGTATTTGCTTGTTCCACTATATTGAACTGGAAGCACATTGCGCATTTTAAAATAATGCTGCTGCTTGTGGAATTGGAGCCTCTATTAACACTTAGCTCATTGCCTTGTAATTATTTGTCTAAATTCAGATTCTCTAAATGGACTTCTTAAAGAGTGGAAACTGTCTCACTTATTTGGGGTTTAGCTCAGTGCTTAAATTGAAGCTTTATAAATGTTTGTTGAATGAATGAGTGAATGATATTGTCTTATTGGTAAGGTTGCACATGAAAGGAGTGAAGGAAAGGGCGCTGTTAATTAAAACCTTTGTAGGGAAATGAAATTTATCCTCCAGGACATTATTATTTGAGGCTGCAGCTTTTAGGGAGCTGCTAACATTTGCACCTACTTCTGCCTTTGTGGCAGGAAACACTTCTTAAAATGTTGTCACAGACTGTTCTGGTAAATGTGTCTCCAACACTTTGGGGGAATTTTATTCTTGGCCATTTATCCTGGTCATTTTCTAATCTGATCTCAGTGTGAAAATTACTGTGGAATCACAGAAAAATATATATCTTTCCAATCTGTATATGCGATTGTTTTACTTTTGTGTACCATCAATGTAATCCTTTATAGGAGCCTTAAGGTTCAATGAATAATAAAAACAAATAGATATATTTTAAAACCAAATTTCTTCAAAACATATCCTTTTCTAAAGAGTGTGGAATTATATCATATATTCATTTTATCATTTTTTCTGAGAAATTTGAATAAAATAAAGTATATCTCTTATTAATTTCCTTTGCTTATAAAAGCAGCGGAAGCATTCTGGAGCCAGATTACCTGTGTACCAATTGACCAAATACTAGTTGTATGACCTTGGGCATGTTATTCAACCTCCCCAAGCCTCAGTTTTCTTATCTGTAAAATAGGGTAACTATAATACCTACTTTCTAGGGTTGTTATGAAGATTTTATCAGTTACAGTTTATGAAATGCTTAAAAAAGTACATGGTAATGGTAAATGCTATATGAACATTAGTTTAAAAAGTAAAAACTAAATAATTTTAAAATAACATTAAAAATAAAGTTTCACTCCATCCTTCAGCATTTTATCTAATCTTCCTTTCCTAATAAATAAAAATTCCACTGTCTGGGTTTTTCCTCCCAAAATATTTCATACTTTGATATGCTGCATTTTGGGAGTCAAAATGTTTTACTGAGGGTAAAACAATGCTTTGTCTAGATTTTTTTTATGTAGTCATGATTCCTGTCTCCTATGGATTTCGCTGAGTTGTCTTTAGCAAGTTTTTGTGCTTGGTTCCTTTATCTTTCCTTTAGTCAAAATCTTCAGTTCCCCCTCCTTGAACTTTAGATTCTGCCTCTAAGCTGCTCCCTCCTCACCACCAAGGTGATTCTGGGGAGTTCCCATTGTTCTAGTCAAGATCTACTCTCACCTTTGTTATATAGCTATTACCTGGAAACTTTAACACCATAAATGTATTTCCCAAACTCATTAAGTTCCTTTCTAATTTAACATCCTTATTTTCTATAATGCTCCAATTCCATGGATGTCTGTTTTGATTAACCATTCCTTTTCCATGTTAAGTTTACTTATATGTTCTATTATTAGTGTTTGCAGAATTTTCAATTTAGCACCATCTCTCTGGGTCATTATTGTCCCGGCATCCCATCGTCAAGGTTATTCAGAAGTTGTTAAGAAAGCTCAAACAGCAGCGAATGGTATTTTGTCAACATATGACTCCAATAATGACTTTTTGAAATTTATAGCGATTTATTTATTCTTTAAGCATCTCGCCTTCATATATTATATTGAGCTCTCTGTCTATATATAAAGCCATCTTTGGGGGAACTTCTGTACCCAGTGGCTTATCTTTACATTTGTTTCTAGCTGGGTATTTGAGGCAAGCTGGACTCACAAGGAGTTTCCTGAAACAAAGATGAGTCTAAAATCCAAGTCTCCCGATGAGAGATATTTTCTGTACAGCCCAGTCCTGTCCGGCATCAGGAGACTTGACCACCATCGACAGGCCCCTCAGAACAGACCCTGCGTAAACCCCCGCTGGCCTTCTCCACTCTGGGGCAGTGGCTGTTCCAGATATGGAGCTAGCAAAAGCTGTGTGGGCATCTCACTGGAGAGCCACGGTTATGATGCACCTCCTCACACAGCAGCCTCTGTAACAGGAATGTTTCATTACGAGGATTGGATAAAATGTGCATTCAAGAAAGACACGTTGTGTAACCACAACCTGGATCTTCTGATGATTTGGACCTGATACTCCTAAAGCTGCTGTTATTACTGAACACAAACGTGTGAAGAACAAATCAAGGCAGAGTGATGAAATTCTTGAATACCTTTTTTTGCTTAAAATTATTTATTTGTGTGCGCGCACACACACATACATCCCACAGTGCACTTTTACTGTCCAGTCTTACTTTGGCAGTTCCTACTGTGGCCCCTCTCTAGACCAATCCTCTAAATATTTAGAGAATTAAGAGGGTATTCAATTCGTGTGAAGTAGTGGATATTTGCTGGCTCTTAAAGCATTATCTTCTATAAAGCCCTAAGTGTTAGAAGTGGGAACACCATCTTTTAAATTTAGCAAATAGCATTTATGTGCATATGTGCGTATGCCACGTGCACACTTTTACTGTAATAAGAATAAGGCGGAAAAGCAAACTAGAAGCTTTTAGCACTGCCAGGCATCAGCTTTTCCCTCTCATCTCTTCCTGAAGAGCGAGTTAGAAGAAAGAGCGGCCTCACGAGCTCTGTGTTTATAATCCTTACTGAAAGAAAAGGCCAATTCTTTTTTAAACTCACGATCACACTGTAATAAATGTGACTCTAGGCAATCGCTCAAGTGCTTTCTAAGCAATGATTCCATCTATAATCACACACATGTCCTCCTTTTATTTAGTAAATGCCAAGAAAAGCTAATAAGAATGTAGTGCCGTTTGCATGTTTCATATTTTCACTCAATATGGAGTCCAGTAGTTGAATAGTTTCGTCTCGTCGCCAGGAGAGGCAAACAAAATTGATTTCCTGTATCCCACAGTGAGTTTCTCTAGGTGTAAGGGGCAAGTGTTTTTTCAGATGGGTGTGAGAAAAATCTCCAAAGGCTCTGCTAGTGCTGTAACCTGGACATGGTGGTGGAGACCCGAATACAGTCCTTGGGAAGCTGAGGCCTCTCTCCTGCTTGATAGCTCTGTTTTAGGCACATTTTTCATGTGAAGGTGTGGCACTTACCATGGAGTAAAATTTCTAACCATCATGTTTGGGGGATATAAGCAATTTGGGCAGGATTTATGTTTGTGAAAACATTTAATTATTGAGATAAGTAATTATGGCACATGGAAAAAAAGATAATGCAGAAATGTAAAAATATGGGTTCTGGAGTCAGACCAGCTGGGCTCAAGTCCTAGCTCTACTTGCTGAGTGTTCTTGGGCTAGTCACTTAACCTCTCTGAGCCTCAGTTCCTTTCTTTGTAAAATGAGAGAATTAATAGCTAACTCATATATGTGCTGTGAATATTAAATGAGTTAAAACATGCAAATCAATTCACACATGGTAAGCACTTAAATAAATGGTAATTATTATGATTTTTATTATTATGCATCGAGAAGGGATTTTCACAACTACGATATAAAAAAGAAATGGAGATACTGAGGAATTCTCTAGCTTTAAAAGATGAATTCCGGTACAAAATGAGGCCCTGTCTGACAACCAGCTCCTATATGACAATCAAAATGTCCTAGCACAATTATATTTCCCTCGGGCTTCATCTGGGGGAAAATGTTTAAAGGTACCAAAAATCATTTTGTGGATCTTTTCCAATTACAAGAAATAAAATCCTCATCCCTCTCTGCCCTTCTCTCTGTTCACACTGTCATCTTCTCTTACTCTATGGCCTGTGAATGTATTTCTCTTCCTGGTTTGGCTCTTTATTTAGAACTGGTTGTGAATTCTTTATTCTCTCACATAGACATATGACAGTGGGGGAGGAGGGCATGCGTATTTCCTAAATTTTAGCAAGAAATCTGCCTTGCATCTCCATAGAGTGGAAAAGTCAGTGAGGAAAGACTGTTAATTTCAAATCATATCTGAGAGAGTGCTTAATGCACATGTACATTCATGACACATTTTGATCATGAGTATAGTGGTGGCACCTTCAGAAATCTGGGATGGGGTGTGGATTTTGCACATACTCCTGGGAATCCTAAGCCCTTGGGGTGACTTTTGCAGCACTCTCTGTTGGTGCCACACCCGTATTCACTGCATCTTTGTCTGAAAGGGGCTGCCCTCAGGCTTCTGGAACCCATGTTTTCCATAAGCATGAGGGATGCTAAAAGGCTGGGAATTAACATCTCTCGGGGGCACCCTTCACCAGTGACTGCAGGGTATATGACTATAAAGAACCCAGCTCCCTCAAATCTTGGGTGGGGTGATCCTGAGATTTGCCCTTTGCACAGTTTTCCAGAATTTCCCTGTGAGATTCAACTCCGGTCCCTCACTGTGGTAGCTGACTGGATAGCACACCCTTTGTTGGCTGCCACCTTCCCTTCCCTGAGTGACCTCTCCTCTCGCCTCCCCAGGCTCCTTCACCTCCCAATAAACCACTTGCACTCAAATCCTTGGCTTTGGGTCTCTTCGGGGATTTCCAACTCTACCAGTCAGGGTACTTCAGAGAAACAGAACAAACAGGAGAGATGTATACGTACATATTAAGAAATGTATTATAGGAATCGACTCACGTGACCATCGGGATTGGCGAGTCCGAATTCTGTAGGGCAGGCCACAAGTTGGGAACTTGATGTTGACATTAAGTTTCCCAGCAGAATCCACAAATTAGGAAGTCTGATCAAGGTGATGATGAACTCCCCAGGAGAAGTGGCTTGCTGAAGCAGAGATAGCAATTCTTCTTTCTGACTGCTGAAATCCTTAGTTCTCCCCATAAGGAGAACTGGATGAAATCTCTCATTGTGGAAGGCAATCTCCTTTGTTGATTGTCCATGTAATCAGCCACAGATGGAATAAACTGACTAATGCTTTAAATCCACAGAATACCCTCATAATACAATCAGGCCAGTGCTTGCTTGACCAAACACCTGGACACCATAACCTGGCCAAGTTGATACATGAAATTAACCAACACGCCAACCAAAGATGGTGTACATGCTTTCACATACAGAAGAGGATCTACTGAGCCTAGCTTGGTTTTTGCCAAAAACACTCTGGGCCGCAAATTGGCAAGGCACATTTTGGCAGACCACTGTTTCCCCTGGGTTTGGAATTCCACCCACTTATCATGGATGCTGATCTGTCAGGGCTTACTCTGAGGAACTAAGTGAACGAGGACCACAGCCACCCATTCCCCACTCAGCCTTCCTTCTGCAGGCCAGCCAATTTATGTTGGAGGAGGGCGATTTCCATAGCAGTGGTCAGGCATCTTAGCATCCAGCATGTTGTGGATGCTGGTTGCTAAGGATTTGGGGGCCTCAACAAATGCCCCTTTCCCCTTCACCCCCTCTCAACAGACCTCTTAGTAAATGCTTCTCTGTTTTTCCAGAACCAACCTAACTAAACCAGTTACCACACCCATCATTGTGTCAAAGAAAGCACCTGCTTCCCAGAAGGTTTTCCAGTTAATGGGGGAAAGGGGGGGGGGGCATCCTCTCACTGCAAACTAGCTCTTTTTTTTAGCAATCTGAGTCCAAGGTTGCACATTGAGCCAGACGAATCTCTTAAAAACATCCCCTTTGCCACATTCTCCATTTTAGACTCCTACCCATATCTTCTTCCTCATTTTTTGATTTGTCTCCTATGTGATGCTTTAATGCTCAGCACACCAGATGATGCTATGTGGAATCTGTATCACAGTGTATTCTCATTCCAAAAAATCATGCAATCCCTGAGTAGACAATAAATTTGATTTTTCACAAGTTACATCCTTTATGCTTTGCTCATAAGACAATCTCTGAAGTGAATCTTTTTTAAAAAAAAAACACAACACAAATAGCCCAGTGAAGGAAAAATGGGTTGCATGATGGGTTTTGTGCTCAGCAAAAAGGACTTGGACAAAGCAGCCATGCTGATGTTCTTATTTACAAAGGTTGCCGTCTGGGAAATTAATGTCTGCTGTTGCTCAGTAATTAGGAAAATTTAGGACCCCTGGTGCTCCAACATCTTGCATCAAAGGTTGTATGTCATCAGTGTTTTCATGAGAATTTGCTGGATTTCTGTCATTAATAACAGGCATAAACCCAGCAAGCAGTAGAATGTGCCTTACATTTAATCAATTTGCTATTTGTATTCATTATGCATGGCCTCCATTTTGAGTCATGAAAAATTGAAAGACCATTACAAATAGAAAGAGCATCATGGATTACAAATGGCGTAGCAAGAGCATAAGCACTATTAATTGGTCAATTGTGCTTGTCAGTAAATTTTAAATGATTAAGGCAGAAAGATTAGAAGGGACATGAATGTGCTTGGGAAATGGAAGCCCAGTAACTCTAAGGCTCTCCAAGTCCCTTGTGCCCAGTGTTGGGGATTGATTCATGTTCCCTACAAAAGGCACGCTCAGGTCCCACCCCTGGTCCTGTGGGTGTGAACCCATTTGTCAATTGGAACTTTGGAGCTGTTATTAGTTAAGGTGTCCCCAAATTGAATGAGAGTGGGCCTTAATCCAATATGGCTGAAGTCCTTCTAAGCAAAGGAAATTGCACACAGAGCGAGAAGCCACAGGGAGCAGTCAGAAGATGGAAGGCAAAAGAACCAAGAAGAGAAAGAAGATGCCGCCATGTGCATTGCCGCATGAAGGTACAACCAAGCAACCCCAACGATCTCCAGCCAGCCAGAAGATAGTGACCGCAGGAGACAAACCTTCTAGCCTCTGAAAGCATGAGCCAACCCATTGCATGGTATTTGTTTTAGCAGTAAGGAAACTAAAAGACCCAGGTAAATGCAGCAAAAATCAAATGGTGTTTTTCTAACAAATTCAAATATTTCTTGAGCACCTACCATGTGCCAGAGATTGTACTGAGTACTGGGAATACAGCAGAAACAAAGTAAATGAACTCCTTGATGTCAGAGGCTTACAACAAACAAAGGACTGTACAACACAAGCAGTGACCCTTATTATGCTTATGTGCATCCAGGGTTGAGACCCATTGGTCTCGAAGAAGGATGGACACGTAAAGAGCTAAACAGACCGCCTCGAGAAGGCAAGCCGCCGCGGGCAGGGTAAGCCCCCGCGAGCAGGGCAAGCCACCGCGAGCAGGCAGGCCGCTGCACGGTGAGCTGACTCGGCGGGTCGCCGCAGCTGGGGGAGACAAGCAGCCACAGAAGAACGCAAAAATGAACACAGCAAGAACAAGCAGAAAGGGGGGGATATATAATAAATAAAAATAAATCTTTTAAAAAAAAGCTAAACAGTGGGACAAAGGCCATGATAACAGCTGGCAGGCGTGAGCTAGAAAATGGTGATATTTTTCTTCAGTGCATACCTACAACTGGGAAAAAAAAATGTTTTTAGGAAGCAGGAGGCCAAATGACCCAGAGTTACGCAATATATAACTATTGCACCTATCCCCCCCAAAAAAAATAACTGATAAAAAGTAGAAGATTCCACTTAGGATAAACAAATGACTGTATATTTCTGTATAAGCCAGGAATTGGATGTTGTATACTTAATCAAATACAGCATTTTGGTGAAAACAGTGTCTTTCCTACCTGGCAGACATGAGAGAAAGGAAAATATGGGAATCCACAGGGTAAAGATATAAAGGGAAGGAATTAGCATCTCCTCTAAAATTATTTTAAAGGTCAAAATATCTTGAAGTGTGATGGTGAAGGTGATCTGAAACTCTCCATCAGATTCTCAGTGCCTTTGATATGAGGTATTGAGTGTCGAGACAGGAAAAAGCAAATATTTCTGGGTAATTAATTGAGATTTATGCTATTCAATTGAAGATCAGACTTTGCGTTCCCCTACCCCTTGAATATAGACGAAAAGAACAGGAAAATGAGGATGGTTTTGTAAGGGCAGAATGATTGTTCAGAGTGGCACTCCAGTCTTTTGTCTAGTGATAAACCATGATTTCTTAAAGCACTGTTTGCAATGCAATACACACTTTACAAGAATAAGCTGCCACGTTCTAAGAAAGGCTTTAAGCAGAGTATCCAAACCTCACACTTCAGCCTCCCTCACTCCAGTGCACTCTAAGCCCCTCACCAAGAAAACAGAAGTTTCCGCCCACGGAATAAATTCAGAACAGCGCCTTCCACGCTGGGAAGAGCAACCGCCCGTCTCCAGATAGCCACCCTGCCGACTCCGCTTTCTTGGATTTTACAGTTCCCAACAGTGGATGATGATCTTCAGAAATGCTCATAGTTTCTTGAATTTTTGCAAAAAGGGATATTTGCAAAACAGAAGGGGTGTCCTCGGGAGTGGCGGGACAGAAGTAATGAGGGTCTAGCAGCCCCTCGTTATTTCTGAACCAAAAAGGAAAGGGCCTCGAGAATCCCTGCCCATACAAGTGACTCCCCAGGACCTAGCCCTCCCTGGGAAGCAGCAGTTCTCCGTCCTGGCTGCACACTGGAGTCACCTGGGCTCTTGAAAACTACTGAGGTCTGAGCCCTATGCCCAGACTCCGGGAGGAGGGGGGGTGTCAGGGCATAGGTACATCCACAGGTGACTGTCATGTGCAGCCAGGATGGGGAAGCACTGCTGCAGCTCCCAATTAGTGATAAAATGAGAAATAAAGGAAGTAACGGTGGCATACTCTACCAAGCTCAGAACCACGGTAGCTCAAAGCCCTCCTGTTGCCTTCCTGACCTCTCCTTTCCTACAGCAAGGGCACCAAGCAGATGGG
>PVKH010007023.1:0-15085 GCA_004027955.1 Chaetophractus vellerosus | reverse complement strand
TCATGGTTTCAGCCAAAGTATCAATTGCAGATTCCAATGTGAGAAGCAGTTCAATCACAAAACCCTGGAAGAAAAGGCAGATTGTAATGAACTACTCTCTGGAGAAATAAATTGCAATGGCCTTCCCATTGAGATTTAAAAATAGAACAATCTCCACATTAATTATAAAATGATTAAACTCTTGAGAAACATGATCTTGCTGATTAATGAAAAACATCACAGTAATGGTATAAATTGATTATAATGGTACCACAATTCACCCAAAATTGCTCAGGCCAGGAATCTAGAAGTCATTCAATATTTTTTCTCTCACAAACTACATGGAATCCATCAACAAGTTTTGCAAATATTACATTTAAAATAGAGCCTACACCTGACCCCTTTTCTCTGCAGCCACCACCATTTATTTTAGCCTGAATTCTTATGCTAGCTTCCTAACTGACCTCTCTTGCTTCCACTCTTGCCCTTTTAAGGTCTCCAAATAGCCCCCAGAATGAGTTTTCTGTTTTTTATTTTTATTTTTTGTAACACAAACCACATCCCATCACCCTCCTTTCAAAACCTCTGAGCTGTTTCTCATCAACTCGGAGTCAAATTCCACCTCTCACCATGGCCAACTAGGTCTCGCAAGACCTGGACCTGCCTACTTCATCCTCCTGCGACTGTCCCCTCTCCACCCATCCCCTCAACCCCACTCTCCCCATCACCACACTTGTCACACTGGTTCTCCTTGATAGTCCCAAAGAGAGCTATTGCTCCCACCTCAGGGCCTTTGCACATCATTCCTATTTCCTCTGCCCGAAATGTTCCTCCTCAGAGCAGCACAGGACCCACTTCATTTAAGTATCTGTTCACAAAAATCACCTTCATAGATGGTCATATATAAAACAGCTCCCTGTGCTCTTCTCTCTTTAACATGTTACTCTATTATTTTCACAGCACTTAGCACTAAATGAAATTGTGTTATATATTATTGGTAAATTCAAGGCCTGTTCCCCCAATTGAATGTAAGCTCCAGAATGTCCAGGAACATTGTCCTGGTCACCACTGTATCTGCAGTGCCTAGAATATGGCAGGTAATTGGGAAATACCTGTTGAATTAATTTCTCATCCGATATTGGAGATCTCATTAGTCTGTATAGACTTAAGTTTATCTTTAAAAAAAAAATTCATTGTTCCTTTTTACATTTAAATTTAACTTCTTATCTCTTACCTTGTGATCATCCCAGGATATTATCCAAGTGTGTGTGTATGTGTGTAAAGCTTTCTCTGACAGGCAACAGAGTTCATTAGTATGTTATTACATATTAATTACAAAAGCTAACTATGCTTCTAATTCCTTGCCTGTTAACATCTGATGTTAATAATCCTATATGATCATTACCTTGGTAAAGGTGTAGCACTCTATAGTTGGCAAAAAATCCTACACACCTTGGAGCTGCTTAATAACTTCTGAAAGAATTTAATGAAATACCTGTGCATCTTCTCCTGGATCCCCTACAGTTTCTACAAGTCTGGAGAGAACGTCAGAAAGTGTAGTTGCAGAAAGAGGCTGCTTTAGGGCCCTGAAAATTTGAAAGGATCTCCCAGCATAGTGTCGAGAAGAGCAAGAAAGTGCTGTATGCAGAGCAACTTCACTAAGATGATGTTCCAAATGAACTCCTTCTGTGAAAACAAACGAAGCAATTAAGTGGTTTTTGTTTTTCAGAATACAGGGATTATGATCAAGGATAACCACTGTAAACCTAATCACAGTACTGGGCAAATGGTAGGCACCCAATAAATATTTTCTATAAGCCAATGCTTTTTCTTTTCATTAAACTTCATTTGCATTTTAGATAACTCCTCATTCTAATCTTCAGTGAAACCATCCTTGAGACCACGTTTCTCAACCTCTAATTAACATTTAAGGGTGAAAAAGTCTTTATTGTGAGGGGCTGTCCTATACAGAGCAGGCTATATAGCAGCATCCCTGGTCTCTACCCACTAGATGCCAGTAGCAACCCCCTCTTCCCCCAACTGTGACAATCAGAAGTGTCTCCAGACACTGCCTAATGTCCCCTGATGGGGGTGGGGGTGTGTGTGTGGGGCGACTGCTCCCAGCAGAGAACCACTGCTTTAGTCATAATTTTTTACTGTGATTTTCAAAATGTGTTAAATTTTAGATCACAGAAGCCTGTACCCATATAAAAATGAATTTTTAAGATTGTCATCTCTACATATGCCCCTTTAATATAATTCTTTCATAATACACAATAGTATTGTAATTTTACGATACAGTCATACCCAAAAATAGAAACCCAGAATTTCATAGGCAGTATTCTTACATTTAAATATAACTTAATCTTTAACCAAAACAAATACACTGAATGAAATCTGTTATTAATAAATCTAAAAGAGCTTGTGTAAAACTTTTTATTTAGACATAGCAATTACCAATTTTTGCTAAGCATTACTGGAAGCTTTTAAATCACATTGAAGTATCTTGTTAAAAGTAAATATTATATGCAAGATTTACTGAAAGATACCTGAGCTTGACTGCTTAAAAATAGAAACCACGTGTTTCAAAAATGCATTTAACTGTTCAGCACTCTTTATGCTAGGATTCTTGGCAGAAACGTCCTCATGGTTCCAAAGGGGCCCTCTTTTTCTGAAAACAGAGCACAGATATAATTTCCAGTATTTTTAACTTATAGTAGCAGTTATACTCCCTCTTGAATGGACCTTTGCAATTAGAAAGGATAATAACTGAAAAACTCAAAGAGCATGTCATACAAACTAATACCTTTTATGTAAATGGGCATATAACAGTCTATAACAAGTAGGTAAAGATCCAGGTTACATATAATCTCAATGTCTTCCATCACTGTGCCCAATTCTCTCAGAGGTAGTAGGAAGAGATGACAAGTAAGAACAGTAGTGGTTACTGCTTTTGTGTTTTAGGTCAAAACATTATTGTTTGTGGAGGTTAGACTGTAGTTACATTATCATGCAAAGAAACTACTTTACTGGCTAAAACTACAGGGAAATTTTAGGACAAAATAAAGTCTGGCTGTTCTTTAAAATGTCTGTGCATTCTCAAGGCCAAGACTTTGGTTAAGCCCCTTAATATCACAGGTCCAAAAGGCCCCCAAACCTTTAACATGGTTACGCTGTCTCCAGGCCCCCCACCTAATTCATCCTGTACACCACTATGAGGGTGACGAGGCTGATTTTCTCAACATATTTGTATTAATTGTTCCCCCCAGCAACCCCATCCAACCCAAAGACTTTCCATTTCCCTATCTTTAATGTAAGGGGTCTTGCTTTATGACCCTAGTTTGATTACTCCTGACCTTTCAACCCTGCCCTCTTTCATCAGCTGTGAGTCAGACTGGATGATCCTCCATTCCAAAGATGTTGTTTTCTCGTACCCCTGTGATTCTGCTCTCGCTTTGGAATGCCACCCCCTTTCTCCTAAGCTGTTTTTCTTCTCTACTTACAGTACTTTGCAAACAGTAGACCAAAGATGAATAGTTGATGACTGATAGATAATGCAGCTAATGAAAGTGGACTATGAATTCAGATCATACTATAATGCTCTTTGGGCCCCTGGTATGCAGACACTAATGAGGCACTTGCCAGGTATAACCTTGTGAGTGTAAAAGAAAAAAGACTATGATGGTTGCATCACACTTTTGCAAAAAAAACAAAAAACAAAACAAAAAAAACCCTGCATAATACCAGCCTGTGTATTTCAAATCAGTATTACTTCAGAAAACAAAAATATGGCTCACAGTAGCTGACAAACGAAAAAGCTACTCAACACATACGTTGTTGGAAGGGTAAAAACTGCTGTTACCTTGAGGTAATGAATTCCATGAGGGTTTTCACTTTTCCATCCTGCTCTACTGAGATGTCAACCTCATTGAGGAGAGTGGTGTGTAGATGTGAAATGGCAGCGCTGTTATTTCCTAAGCTGATGCTAGAAGAGGTAGAACTTGAGCTAAGCCCTGAGTCGGTCATAGGGGAGGGCTGGTAATCAGGTATAAAATCAGTAACACCTGCTGAAAGAGAAATGCCATGGATATCTAAGCATACAACAGTCTCATAGAATACTTAAAACTACTGTCTTGTTGATATGGGACACATGAGGATGCAAATCAATGCTCCTTCTGCTGGCTCCTCCTAAGCACTGAATTACATAAAGTGAATTTCTGGCAAGCTGTTTTCACAGTGTTTGGCAACGAATTAGATTTACTGTGCAGTCCTCTGCTGCCACCTGGTGAAGAAAGTTGCAAGTGGCAGTCTCCCACATTTTGGCACTTTTCCCCCCTCAACATTGATTATTAAGTCAGCAGCATTTCTAGAAGGCGAACTGATTTTTAATTTCCTGTGAAAAGCATTTTATTCTGCTTCATTTTACTTAAAGAAAAACTTTTAAACTCTATTTGTAATATCTATATAATCTCACTTATTGAACAATTTCTTTTAAAGGTTAGTACTAATGCCGATATTTACAAGATGGCCAAAGGTGCCTTTAAAGTAAACAATAACAATAACAAATTATTCACAAATTGTGAACAAAGGTGCTTTAATGTAAAAAGTAAAATTTATTCCATTCTTTTTTATTTTTTTTTTAGATTTATTTTTTATTTTCTGCTTTTTGTCTCCCCTCCCCGCTGCGGTGACACGCCGAGTCAGCTTCACCGGTGAATGGTGGCCTTGCCCACTCCCGGGCGGCCTGCCCCGCTTGCGGGCGGCTCCACTCTGCTCGCAGGCAGTTCCGCTCTGCCCGTGGCGGCTTTTGCCTTCTCAAGTGGTCCGCCAGCCTGGAGAGGCCCCGGGGATCGAACCCAGGGCCTCCCATGTGGTAAACCAGCGCCCTATCCACTGAGCTACACAGCCGCCCCCCCATTCTTTTCTTAATCATAGTTTAAAAAGGCTAATAAGTTCCTAATCACTTTTTTTTTCTTATTACAGGGTTTTAAGTAAGTAACAGGATTTTAACTATATAACTTTTAAAGTCATTAATCCTGTATCTGACAATATAAGATTATAATTGAAGGTAATTTTGTTTCAATTTCTAAAAATAACTATTTTCCAAATCACCTCTTACTAGCATGAGGATAGTGACGGATGGAGTAAATAAGTTATAGGGCTATTAGGAAAGAAGAAAATATAACTTTGAAAGTAAAAATATTCAAATCAACAATGAAATTTTATAGAAAAGTCTCTTAATTTGGACCTTATTTCAACATGTATAACATTTTAAATGCAGCAAATATAACCAAATAAATAAAAGTTTAAAATATTTTGTCAAACTTTCAGATCTTGAGAGGAAGAGGAATCTAAGACAAATTCAAAATCTCTCCCATATCAAGTGCTCAATAAATTAAGCACCCTTTCATTGTGTCTTCAACTTACATGTTCAGAATTCAGGATAAAGATCTTTAACGGCAGTACAGATTCTAATACTTATTACCAAATAATGTAAATGCTCCCTAAAATAAGAAAACTCCATTTGGTTAAAAATGGTCTCTAGTATTTCAACTTTTATTTATTTGATTTTCTTTACTGCAGGCTTCTGAGTTAAAGTATAATTCCACTTTTGAACTGTACTTCTAAAGTAAATACCTGTGAAAGTATAATCTAAGTGTGCAATTTGTTTGACTGTAAGCACCCTGGGCTCATTAAACTCCTTGTTCCTGAGAAGGACAGAAGCAACAGCTCGGACGTTACTGTTGGATCCCATTACTATTAATAAATGCAGAAGCAGGCGTTTACAATGTTCATACACCTCAGGGTGGCAGTGGTCAAAGCCTAAAAAAGGACAGTAGAAAACAGTTGTCAGCAGAAGGAAGGAACGAAGATCCTTGCTACCAAACTCGTATTTTAAGGGAAAGAAGCAAGCATAACAAATACCTAGTGGAAGATGATGTATTACGTAAAGTTTTTATTGCCTTAGAATTTTTACAGATTTTACAATAGCCTATTGACTTTTATAGGTCAGTGGAATGAAGGTAAGTTTTCAATGTATTTCATGTCTTATAAATTATTACTTTGTTACTTAACAGTAGATGTAAATGAGCAAAAAAGATGCAGGCATATATATAAAATAAGGGTGCCTATCAGGAAAACTTCTGAGAAGCTGGCCATCTTGACTTGCTTCAGGAAGTCAATCCTATAGCATCAAAGATATTGTAGATGTAATAGATCACATATGTTTATTACAGAGGACATGATGGGGTTGTAGCTCTGATAATGAGATTGTTCACATCCCATTCTTTTGAAAACAAGGCAGGGTATAATTAAACATTCATAACCTTTTCCCATTTTCCATGTACTCTGCAAGTTTCCAATCCCAGAGGTAAAGATTTAACTTTACTCTTGCTAGAGCTATGGAATTTCTCTTGGTTGAATGCACAGGTGTGTGGGGTGGGAGGGGCCACTGGGGAGGAACGGGAATGGGGACGATAGAATTGTCGTTAAAGGCTGGAAATAACCCCCCATTAGACCAGGAGTATTAGAGTGGAAAGTGTCATGGAAAAAAAATACAAGAAACAGATACAGAAACATGTAAGAACTTTCTTAAAAGCCTTTAAATTGTCATGAAAATATGAAATGAAGGAATTAGAACCAAATATTTATTACCTATAAAAATTGCATGAAGAAGAAGATGGAGGTAGCTTCCCCATTCCACCTTCACACTATGATCAATTATCAGATCTGTCAAAAGGATCACGGCTATGTTACACCTGTGATAGATAAGAACATTACTGAAGTATTAATAGACCAGACAAAACCTAGAGAAAAGTTTGTGCAAATTATTTGAAGGCTTTAATATTGTATTTTATGGAAAAATACAACTTATCAAGAAAAAAGAAGAAAAAGAAATACAGTTAAAGATACTGTTATGTTAAAGTGATAGTTTAGAAATAAAAACCATATCTGCTAAGGGCCCTTTGAAGAGAAGGACCATATTTGTTTCACCTTTCAACCTGAAGACCTAGCAACTAACTGCTTGCCACGTAGTAGGTGTTCGATACATGTTTGGTGCATTAAGACATTCTGACAGAATGCAGTAATGATTCTATTGTGATTTGCTAAGTATAGTTCAGTTTAACTCAATTTAAAATAATAATGCCTATTACAATAAAATAGTATTTTTCAGATGTAGTAACTGGGTCCCAGAAAGGTCAAGTAACTAGGCCAGACACCCAGAAAAGCTGCAGCAAAATGGGATTTAATAATATTAATTTTATACAATTAAAGTTCTGAGTTTTTAGATTCCTTAAAAATCTAAACCCATTTAACTAATTTGTTGCACTATCTCAAGAAAGATTGCTTTTGTTCTGTGTTGTCAGATAGCATAAAGAAAGCTGAAAGTGTTAAGCAGCAATTTGGTTCATATGAGATAGGAATGACGCTGTAGTCCACCTGTGAAGAGGTAATCCAGGTGATGACGTTTCAGGCAAGTAATCCACCAGTGGTGACCAGCAGCCTCCAGCTGGTGGGAAGGGTAGTGGCTCTCCTTGATTATGCTCCATCACTTTCAGTCGCCAATTAGAATAAAGTGGCATTGAATCACCTATCAAAATAAAATGATCTCATTTTCTACACCATCTGTTTTCTGCCAATAAAAGCAAACTCTAGTAAGACACACCATCTATTTATAGCATTGGATAGTGATTAAATGATTTCCCTGTATTTCAACATACGTTTGCTAGGAAGACCTGGGTACAAATATTTTCAAATTAAGCAAATCAGAGAAAGAGATATCCAGTCAGGTTCCATCCTTTATATCAAAGCAAAATTACATTTGTACTGCATTGTGATTCCAGAATTGATGTCCAAGTTATGAGACCACATTACAGGTGAAGCTGCCTTGTAACAAGGGCCTTTTGATGAATCATTTGGTTCTAAATTTCCTGAGATGGGGCCAGCACAAACCCATCTTGGCAGGAAATCTGCTCTACCACAGTGGGGCTGCAGGGTGCAGTAAAAAACATCAGGAAATATGAATTCTGTGTGACACAGGTAAGTCACTTAACCTCTCTGGACCTCAGTTCCATCACCTACAAAAAGAGGAGATTGGACCAGATCACCTTCAGGGTCCCTTTCAGTCTGAAAGCTTGTGTTTCTATTCTATCCTACCTTAGTTTACAGCAAGGCTCAGGTAGATCATTCACTTTGCATTCAGGCAGGAGAAGGATTTGAGTAACATGTGAATCCATGGAGAAGGAACAAACTTGTTAAAAACCGAGTCTCTAGCCAGTATTTGTTCTATGATGTTTCTTAGGAACTAATTCTTAAGTTTCTTTTCATGTTTCTTTAGGGACCCTGTGCTTTAAAAAAAATTTCCCCACTCAGGTTGGTTCTTAAAATCAAGACATTTCAGATTATGTTGGAACACCACTAGTGGCAGTTAAATATTCTATTGTAAAGCAATTTACTGGAAAAAATAATTTATTAATACGACCATAATTAATCATACACCTTGCCATTAAAGTTATTAAAAAAACATTCAGAAATTATTACTTTTTTCTTCTTCATAAGATCCTCCAGAGCTGCTACTGTATCGAGATTCTAGTCTGTGATGTTGACGATTTAAATGACTGTTCAGTCCAGTGTAGATGTCTAGGTGCACATAACTACGGAAATGAGCACTGAAGTTAGTCACAATTCATGGTAAAATGGCATTTATACTCTGTGTTTCACTTTCTATGTTTAAAAGGAAGACAGTACACAAAATATTAACGAAAAGATTACTAGGATATGAATTACTTAATCCCACTTTACAATTCAAAAGCTTAAGCTTGTAAGTCAATGATTTCTACTTAAAAATTCCTCTTAAATAATTGTGGTGGTAATGTCCTGGTGAAATCTATTTCATATAAAACATGCAGAGTAAATATCCATTTAGAAAAATCTAAAAATGTAAGCAACACAAAAAGTGTCTGACCATACTTCACTTATTCATCCATTAGAGCAGGCGTTCTTAAACTTTTTTGTTCCACAGACCCCTTTGCCAGTCAGGCGAAAACCACAGACCCCTTACTAAGTCCACACTATAATGTGTATTATTTAATAAATACATCACACCCACACCAACATGTTCCCACAAGAATAATGTTTTATTGAATTTCAATTCATGCTCAGGGACCCCTTTAAAAGCCCCTGCATTGGAGAATATTAAAAAATCTAGCATGTCAGCACCTTTAATGTTGAAACAATGTAGAAAATGTCCAATATGGAAATATATTTCTTCACTAGAATTTTAACCTAACAAAATAGAGATTCCATTATAGAAATTATCATTTATTCTGATGACGAGGAGTATCTGCTAAACTGAAAGAATGAGGAGGAGCAGAGAAGTACTTACCTCTCTTCCATGTTCTCTTTGATGGGCTTATTATCGGGATTGCCATCCATGGGAGCTACCATTGTATTGCTACTGGAAGTAGTTCCTGTAAATCAGAATATGAAACAGTGCTTGGGAATTTAAAAACCTGGGATAACTCGATGAGAACAAAAGATTTCAAATTGCAGATGTCAAAACTCTAAAATGAGAGCAAAGTGATTTTTAAAAAGGAATGTGCTCACAATGACTAAGAAAAAGAGAAAAGAGACAGCAACAAAATTTTGGATGCTAGAAAACAAATGGACAAGAAGTAATTAAGTCTTAAGAAGGATGAATCCTAAACTGATAGTGGGGAAAACTAAGACACTTCCATATTGTTGAAATGCTAAAAAGCTCAGTAACTAGTAGCAACAAGTATCTCTGGATGTAGGGGGTGAAGGTAGTGCTAAAAATAGGAGAATTGGTTGAAAATCTATTCAGATTTACCTCTCTGCCTACTGTAGCTAGATGGCTATCTCTACCCCCACCCCAGAAGTCTTTTCTGATGAGAGTAAATCAGAAGATTGCTGGATTAGGGCATGCCAAGGAGCATGCCTCCTCACCTTACTGAGAATAGGGGGGCTGAGTGAAAATATGCATACTAAAATTTGAGATTGCACCCCCTACACCTTCTTACTCACTGGGCTTCCAGAAAGCTGTATGTGGGTACCTGCATGTATACATGTATTATTTGGATATGGGCACATTCACATACCTACATCTTCAAATCTAGGCAGACGACTAGTAGAGTTTTCTCTGGGGACTCTGATTAGTCCAAGAGAAAACACCTATAGACACTGACTTTACTGAATCACCTTACAGTCAGCAAGTTCCATATATACCTACAGAACATCCAATCAACTTTTTAATACTCCACTCTTTATGAAAAGACAAAGAATTGGTGGTCTTTTGAGGAAAGCCTTTATTAAGACAAATCAAAACAAACATCAATTTTAAAGAAAATACAGACTTTCGCTAGAAGAAAACTTTATAACTTTATCAGAAGAAAATAGTCTGATGTAAAACATACATATGACACTACTAAAAAATTCTAATAATAATAAAAAAGGCTTTTGGGAATGAGAAACATTCTAGCTGAAATGAAAAATTCAATAGAAGGGTTATTAGAAATTCCCAAGTAAAAAAAAAAACAAAAAACAAACACCGCTAAGACATGGAAAATAGACAACAAAAGATTAAACAATATATAGAGAGGACCAGTCCCGGAGGTTTAATATCCAACTAATAGGATTTCTAGACAGGAGACAATAGGAGTAAGGAAGTTAAAAAATATAATTTAAAAGATTTTTACTTATACAGATATATAGATAACATTAACAACATGCCTAAATAAATTTAATACAAACTTTGAGTGACAATAGCCTAGATATTATATTGATTTTCAATGTATATTATTTCCTTAGGGATGTAGTTTCTTTAACTCAAGTAATATATATATGTATACATATAAGTATGTACACTCGATTAGCTGCTATGTGTTATATATACTCAAATGATTACAATGTGAAGTTATAGTAGTTTCAATAAGTAAACTTTTTCTAAAATTGATACACTAACAGAATTCTCTAAAAAATACATTTGTTATATAGGGATATACACATCTAAATTCCAGCTCTGAATAGGTACATAATTTTGTTTCCCTTTACAATATTAAGAATCCTTAAACATTGTCAAATTTTACCCATATGACGATTTACACAGTCTTGTCAAATTAATTACCATACATGACTCATGTTTGCTTTTGCTTTCTTGATGTTGACTTTAAAGACATGTGTGCCTGCTAAAATAAAAATTATGTTAAGCATCTCCTGATAGAAAGTAATCACAGTTTTAAGTAACTTCTCACCTGAGGTGACAGAAGGGATTTTATAACTGGAAGTGATGCGGTAATATGGGGGATTATCCATGTGGGTGACTCCTGAACTGACAGGATCCGTCAGCTGCAGTTCACTCACCAGTTCTTCCAGCAACTGCATGGTTTTATCCCTACCTAAATAGACAATAACTTTCTTCACCTGTCAAAAAGAGATCATTCAGAAAAGAAAAAAACCAAAATTTTTATCTCAAAATTTTCTCGTGATGAATTTTACCAGTTAGTTCAATTTTAAGTAGCAAGTGAATAAGCACAATATAAATTTGAACAGACATTGCTCAACAATAAGACATTAATTGATTATAAAAACTGTCTTCCTTCAACCCTCGAGATTATATCTAATTAGGGTAAACTGAATATATTGTATAATGGTTCCCACAACAACTTTATCTACTTCCTTTACAAATTTGCTTGTCTATTCAACAGATTTTTTTTTGATGGAAGAGCTTTGGGTTATATTGTCCTCAAGATTTCCCCCCTATTTTTACTTAGCGAGCCTTCAAACCCTTGATTTTTCTTCCACTCTGCCTTCTCTATTCTCCATATTGAACTTAGAAGTATAGAGAAATGATCAAGGGCAAAGAACTAGAACTAAACTGGAACTCAAACTAGACTGCCTGGATTGAAATGTGGATCTACCATTTACTAGCTATAGGATTTGGCAAGTTATTTAATCTGTTTTCCCATCTGCAAAATGGGGATAAAAATAGCACCTACTTCTTCACATAGTTATTGGAAGGATTAAATGAATTAAGATTAATAAAGCACTTAAAAAAATGAGTTAAGTGAAAAAACCTTATTTCATGTAGGTATTATATGGATACTTCAGTAATACTAAAATATGAAAGCTCACTGAAATAGCTTACTAAACAGAGCCCAACAGTTTTTCTCCCATCTTTAACCCTTACCACTCAAGGATAGGCATCATTACCCAGTTTGCTGGAAATGCAGAATCTCAGGCCTCAGCCCCTACCTCCAGAATTAGAGTTAGAACAAGATCCCAGATGATTCATTTGTACAGGGACGTGTGAGAAGCACTGCTGTAGATGACCTCCAGACAAATCTTAAAACATACTCTATTACAGATAAGTGACCCTCTACCCCCTGGCTTTCTATCTACCCACCTCCCACTATTTGCTGACAATTTCCCTGTTTACAGGTCCAGTATCATGTGAACATGCCATGTGCATTCCTGCGTTTGTCTTTGCTTGGCCAGATTGAAGATCTCTGAGCTGACACTCCAACCCCAATCCTACCAAGTCTTCAAGCACCTCCTTACCTACTATAACAACTCCACTTCCTTCTACATGAAGCTTTTTACTGACTTTTCACAAACAGATCTGGGCTGAAATTTTGGCCCTATTAAATGACAGGGATAGAGACAGATTGTTGTGTAATTTTGAGTGAATTACTTTTTCTCTCTGATCTTTTTTTATTTTTAATTTGCCATTTTAACCATATTTACACTTACAGTGCAGTGGCATTAATTACACTTACGATGTTGTTCTACCATCACCATCATCCATTACCAAAATGTTTTCATCACCAAAAACAGAAACTACATATTCATTAAGCAATAATCCCCCATTCTCATTCCCACCAATCCTGGTAACCTCTAATCTACTTTATGTCACTATGCTTTTGCTTATTTTAGATATTTTTATTATAAGAGGAATCATACAATATTTGTCTTTTTGTGTCCAGCTTATTGCACTTAGCATAATGTTTCAAGGTTCATTCTTGTTGTTGCATGTATCAGAACTCCATTCTTTTTTAAAGCTGAAAAAATATTCCATTGTGTTTACACCACACTTCATTTTTTCATTCAGCTCTTGATGGACACTTGGGTTGCTGTTTTGCTGTTTTTACTTTTTGGTTATTGTGAATAATACTGCTAAAAACATTGGTATACAAACTATCTCTTTGAGTACCTGCTTTCATTTCTTTTGGGTATATACCTAAGAGTGGAATTGCTGGGTCATAAAGTAATTCTATGTTTAATTTTTTGAGTACACTGCTAAACTGTTTACCACAGTGGCTACAATACTTTACATCCCCGCCAGCAAAGCATGAGGGTCCCAATTTCTCCACTCTTGCCAATATTTATTTTCCATTTTAAAAGTAATAGCTATCCTAGTAGGTGTTAAGTATTATTTCACTATGGTAGTGATTTGCATTTCCCTTCTAAGTGATGTTGAACATCTTTTCATTTGCTTATTGGCCATCTGTACATGTTATTTAGAGAAATTTCTAATCAAGTCCTTCGCACATTTTTTTTTTTGAGTTGTTTTATTGTTGAGTGCAGGGGTTCTTTTTATATTCTGGTTATTAAACCCTTATCAGAACATAAGTTTCAAATAGTTCTTCCCATTCTGTAGGTTGTCACTTCACTTTCTTGATAATATCCTTTGATGCACAAAAGGTTTAAAATTTGATGAAGTCCAATTTATCTGTTTTTTTCTTTTGTTTCCCACGCTTTTGGTATCATATCTAAGAATCCGCTGCCACATACAAGGCCCTGAAAATTTCCCATGTTTTCTTCCAAGAGTTTTATGGTTTTAGCTCTTATAATTAGGCCATTGATTCATTTTGAGTTAATTTTCATATGGTGTGAAGTCAGGGTCCACTTTGAATTTTTTTACATGTGGATATTCCGTTTTCTCAGCACCATTTGTTGACGAGATTATTCAATCAATCCCCATTGAGTGGACTTAGCACCCTTGTCAAAGATCAGCTGACTATAGACGTGAGGGTTGTTTCTATTCCACTGGTCTATAAGATTATTCTTATGTCAGTACCCACTGTTTTGATTACTATAGCTTTGAAGCAAGTTTCAAAATTGGAAAGTGTGAGACCTCCAATTTTGTTGTTCTTGTTCAAGATTGTTTTGGCTATTCAGGGCCCCTTGCAATTCCACATGAATCTGGGAATTGGCTTTGCCATTTCTGTACAAAAGGCTGCTAGAATTCTGATAGGGATTGCACTGAATCTATAGATTGCTTTGGGTAGGATTGGCATCTTAAGTCTACCAATCCATGAACACAGACGGTCTTGTTAATAATTTAGATCTTCCATTTCTTTCAGCAATGTTTTATATTTTCAGTATAAAATATCTTGGGCTAAATTTATTCCTAGATATTTTGTGCTTTTTTATGCAATTTTAAGTGGATTGTTTTCTTTATTTTCTTTTCAGATTGTTCATTGCTGGAGTTCTGCCTTGTTTCATTTAACTGTGTACAACTGCACAACTGTGGGAATCTTAACAATTTCACAGAATAATTCTGAGAATTAAATGAAATAGTGTAGATGAAGTGCTTTTACCATGCCTGTTCTATAAGTGCTTAAGAAGCAGTAATTAAGAAATTATTATTGCCATTAAAAAATGACCCCTTTTAAATTCCTAGCAAATGGCTGTTCCCTGAATTTCATCTTGGCTTCCTGGAAGTATCATCTCATCCCGGTTTCTAATTCCAGCCCTAATTCACTCATTCATTCATCCAATTAGTGGGCACCTTCTATGTGGCAGGCACTATTCTAGGCCCTAGGGATACAGCAATAACCAAACAGGTAAAAATTCTCACCTTTAAGGAGTTCAGTCTACTGGGTTGAGACAAATAATAATGAAATGAATATGCAAAATATATAATATGTTAGATGATGATAAGTGCTAGGAAGATCAGAGAGAGGGGAAAGAAGTGTGTATGCAGGGAAGCGGGAAAGGAGGGCATTTTCAGTTTTAGATGGGATGGCCAGCAAAGATCTCAACAAGCGATGACATAGAAAAAACCTGAAGGACATGATGGAGGGAG
>PVKH010007022.1:0-20540 GCA_004027955.1 Chaetophractus vellerosus | reverse complement strand
TTGGAAGAGATGAGTATATTTCCATTAACCTCAAAAGTAAGGCTCAGTAGAATCACCATCTTCAAAGCATTCTCTTGTGCTGTTAAGATCTGCCCAGTACATTACAAAGTACTTAAAGCAAGATTACCTCAATTCACTTGTATAGTTTTATGATGATAACTTTGAAAACTGATGGATTTTTCTCTTTAACATGGCCTTGAAAGGTAAATACAAAAGGAAAAGGAAACGAAACATAACAAGAAAAATTTAAACAAAGGTAGAGTCACACAAAGAAAACTTATGAGATCTAAAGCTTTTTAGTATAACATTTATGCCACTTAGTTGTCCTACATGAAGCTGCCGGCCTTATTTGACTAATTATTAACCTAAGCCAAATAACTACGCTTAGAATTTAACTCACCAGGTGAGTCTACACTGCATACTTGTCCCTAAATTGAAAAAGGAATCACAGCTACTCCCAGTCCAAATAAATCATCAACTAGAAAAGCATACATTTTCAAACAGATCAGCCCCTGACTTGTGGGTACCAAGATATATTTGAAAGTATCTCCCATTCTGCAAATGAGTTATCCACATACTCTGAATCTACAGCTCCCCAGACTAGGTCTCAAGCAAGATCATTCTGAAGAAGGCTGAAAGTTTTGTGCATAGATTTTAAAAAGGCAGCAAATTCTTTAACACTCCTTGCTCAATGTATAACCTGTTCTCTGGAATCTGGGTGTGCTCTGTGATAGTCTGACCAGTAAGAGACAGCAGAAGAGATACTGTGCTGGTTTCTGGTCCCAAGCCATAATTAAGAGACTGGCAGCTCCTAAATTCTGTCTCTTGGAATACTTGCTCTAGGAAGCCAGCTAATAAATATAACTACCCTGAGCACACAACGCAAGATTCATTCACAAGGCACAAGGATGATTTGTCATGTTGATTTAAAGTACAATCCAATAAGGTTTGATGTGCAGGCAGAAACTTCTCTCTTACTTATTGATGTCCTTGCTAACCCGTTAAAGAGCATTTATAACATCACTCTTTAGCTTGAAGAAGCCCAAACTAGATGGAGACACCCTGAAGAATGAAAGCCATGTAGAAAAAGAGAGAGGATGGGAGAAAGCAGCACCAAGACTCCCAACATGTAGGAAAGAAGCCATCTCATACCCTCTATCCCCAGGTGCCCCAGCTGACAGCTGGGCTTATTAGATGCAATCCACCCAGCTGAGCCCTTCCTTAGTTCCTGACCCATAAAATCATGAAAAAAACAGCTGCATTTTACAGCACTAAGTTTGGGGACACTTTGCTACCTAATGATAAATAAAAAGAACACACATCACTTTCATATGAAAATATATACATGATTAAAAACAGAAGTGCTCAAACCAATCCTCTATTAATTTGCACTTTACACGACTTCAATGAAGTTGGTACAAGGCAGTCTGCTTTTTCTTCATTTCAGTGACATCATCAAAAATGCAAGTGTTCGCATCAGATATGCAAAAAAATATGCTCTCAAAAAAAATTGACATAGTAATTTGAAGCCTGACAGGTTTGAGCAGCTCTCTTGTAAAACTCCCTCTCACCTGTCTATTTATCTCTCCTTAAAATAAAACTGAGGCAACTTTGAAGCATCTCATACCCTAGGTTAACTATCTGTGAAAATGATAAATTACCTTTTACTACTGAAGACTATTATGCCTTCTAATCCGAGTGATTAATTTATATCCTGTTTTACATGCAATTACTATCATGAGCCCTGTGAACCTGAAGAAAACAGAATTCTTTAGCCATCTGCATAAGTTCACTATATTTAGAAAGGCTGTAGGAAGTTTAAAGTTTTAAGTCATTTTCCTTTCAATGACTCGTGCGCCTCTACATTACATATCAAATTATAATACAGCTACTTTAGATTGTTGATTTTTTTTGGAAACCATATGATTTTGGAGTCTCTGCTATGAGGTAATGCTTAGAAAAGGCGAGATTAAAGTGGTCTTCATCTGAAAATGCCATTGTTGAAACCTATTGGCAGATTTTAAGTGCAGAAGTGACTTTTTATCCGAATGTAATGTGTTTAAAACTACAAGACCTAAATTGAATACAACGGAAAACAGACACTGGCCTTAGAGACTGAAACTTCAGCTTCAAGTGCTTGATTAACAAAAGGTCTAAACAACCCCATTTCTTTGGAATGTGCTTTCCAAATCCTTCTCAATAAAATGGAATACATATTTTGGCACGTGCATTAAGTATATTCCCAATGTTAATCCTTAGTGAGGCCATTAAGACTAGAGTGGCTGAAGTCAGAACATTATTTTTATTAAGAAAAGTGTAAGAACAACAAGATATAGTATTGTGTTTTAATTTTCATCAGATCCTAACATTCCAATTCTGACTCTTCATTCCTGGAAAATCCCCAGAAGATTCACGATGTCATCTGATATGTAAAATAACAGGGAACATACATATTAAGAAAAAGGAACACAGGCTTATGATTTAGTGAATTCAAGACTAATCCAGTGTATGATACAGTCATGGCACTTTCTTCCTGTTGCCAACACTAAATGTCTACAAAACACACCAATTTAAAAGTGTTCAGTCTGTAAGAAGTGTAGTTAGTATTCACTCATTCATTCAACATTTACCAAGGAGCTACTATATTCCAAACACGGTAGAAGATGAAGGAAATACCAGAAGGCATAATATACAAGGTACTCAGAGTAATAAGGGCAACTACAGGAGCACAGAGAAGACAGACATGGCTCAAACAAGTATTAACTAGGAGATGGGGCAGGGTTCAGGCTGGGGAGAATGAACAGTATATGCAAAGACTGTTCAAAGAACTGCAATTATTACGATGGGCAATATTTACCCTGCAGCCTGACTGGATTCCTGGGAAACGTTGAAATCAACACCCTCATCCCACTTTACTCAAGAAAAGCTCCCTGACACCCATGCGGTCTAGCTCTAGATAATATTGAGACAGAAAATATTCACTACAAGTTTACCAAAGTTCTTCCTAAGAAAGCATCAATGATGCTCTGGACTTTTAGAGTCACAAATTTGATGGAAAACAGTAAGCAAAGTTTAGAAAATAATGTGGGAGGATGAAGTGGCAAGAGATGATGCTGGAGAAATAAAAAAGGTCATAGGAGGCCTTAAGTGCCATTATTTTTTCCAATGAAATTTATGAAAACAACTGTTTAAAAAAACACCAAAAAAGTATACCCACATAAATCAACAAATAAATTTTACCATGAAGCACATGATATTTCCTAAACTTATCTCATTATTATTTGAAGAATCCGCCCTCCCTTCCTAACATCACAACTGTGTTCATACACAAATATGCATACTGCTCCTAAAAATCAGCAAAGAGCATCTGTCAAGTGGCACTTTAATGGGGAGTTGATTTCACATAGGCAATAAAAATGGGTTCTACACTGGAGCTGGGAGGCCATGCACTCGCCCCACAAGTCGTTTCTGAACTGGAAATACAGCGGATGCATGTTCAGCATTTAATAACCACATAGGTCAAGGCCAATGCCAGCCTGCACCTGCCATGGCTCATCAACCCAAAGGACCTGCACATCTCTGTACATTCGTTTCATCAGGCAGCGGGTATGTGGAGGGTGAAGGCACATGACATTTAACTTTAAACTACCCTTTGCACAGCCAAACCAGAAACACACCACTGTCCTTAAAGGCACCTGTGACTATGCTTTAAACTCAACAGCATTTTGTCAACAAACCAGGCAAAGGAGAATTTGAGGCAAAAGAGAATGAAGACACTAAACGTGTATTTACAGAACCCTTTGGGCTTCCCATCCATAATCCATAAACATTCAGCCCCCACCAGCCCAGTTCCTCTTTGGTTAAGGGTTTAGTAAAATCACCACACAGCTCCGCAGGAACAAGCATCTTAATCCACAGGCCGCGCTCCCACTGTGCCTGCCATCAATTGTTAATTACAGCAGCAGAAGCGATCAGAAGATAAAGCAGGCCACTCACTGAGAAGGAACCAAGAGGCCGTTTATTACCCTTACTGTCCACCACGGAGCCAGACTTGTGAAGAGTCATGCCACAAAAGACTCAACCAACCACGGCCCGGGAAGCTCTCTTTGCTCGGAAAGACTCTTACCTCTGGGACGTTTTCTTATATTTCCTCCTGTAGGAAAAGAAGCATAAACACACATCAGAAGAAGTTTTGTGGCAGGCAGTGGGTTAGAAAAGGACAGCTTCAGCAGGGCAAGGAGGTAAACCCCTCATGTTTACTGCCCCCGTCCCCTTTGAGGGCCCTGCAGCATCTGGGCTGAGGTTAGGCATTAAAGAGAGCTAAATCAGGTACAATCTCGGCCCTCCCATACCAGGTTCATGGGGTGGTTATGAGGATAAATGGGAAGATGGGTGTAAAACATTTCTTTTGTCTGGCACATATTAAATGCTCAATAACCACTGGCTATTTGTATTGTCACTATTATCCCCACTGCCAGCACCCGATGGCCTTTTAAGGGTGTGCTTTTTAAAACGTAATGTGTAATTGTGCGAGAACCCGCCCCCAGGAAGCAAAGGGGAGGCCCGAGGTCTAGCCCAGCTCTACTGTTTGCAGCGGTCAGTTAGCCTTGGGCAAAGCTCTTGGGCCTTGGGCTTCTTCATAATCCATAAATGGAGATAACGATAACGGGAGTCCTGACTACCTCACATGGGTCAGGCAGAGAAAACGGCCATCGGCAAATATGTTGTACCGACATCTGTTTTCTTCAGGTTTGTGTCAGTTTTTGTAGACTCTAGAGACCTTCAACAGAGTTTTAATAGGCTCTTCACTGGAGGCGATTAAAGGAAAGGAAGTGCTGGGAGAGAAAAATACGTGTCCCCACAGCATCTGGAGGAAATGCAATGCTTCCCTGCTGTCTTCAGTTCCACACCTGCATTCCCATTACAGTCACCGAACCCAGGAAATCCAAGCCATTGATTTGCTACTAGAGCTTTATGTTACATGTTAAAAAGAAAAATTAGAGCAGATGTTTCAAATTCAGAATCACTGGGACTTGTTACATCTCTGTTAAAATGAGAGCATATATGGCAATGCTAAGAGTTACCTGAAGAAAGCAGCATACAACACGGAACCTGCCGTGTGACCCTGACTATCTAACATACCAGAATGATCCCTGGGTAGGATGTGAATAGGTCACTTCTTTTAGTTTTTTTACTTTATGAATTTTCCAAATTTTCTTAGAAAAATTAGCATTATAAGTAGAAAAACTTATAGAAATAGCATACACATGTACACGTATAACCACATATATACACATACATAAGACTATATGCAATTGCAAATATATAGGAGTATGTATGTAGATAGATTTACACATGTTTGGATTATATCACTTTATATTGGGAGGCAGGCCATCTATCAGAGTGGGTTGGGCTTTAAAGCAAACTCCTTGTGTTCCCATCTTGGCTCTGGCACTTAGCTCGATGATGTTGGACTGGTTATTCAACCACTCTGAGCAGGTGCTAACCTCAGTCCTACTAAAAAGAGGATCTACTGAAATCCTGCCCAGCTTTGTCCTGTGCCCAAGGGATGCACCCTACAGGTTGCTCACCTGCCACCTTTCCAGCTGTGGGTCCCATCAACCTAGCAGAGCCTCATACTTGCCTCTAATGTCAAAGGTGGGCCTTTGCCTGAGAGCAGTAAAAAAAGAAAGAAAAAAAAAAGGAAGGAAAAACTGGCTATTTATGAATTGAGCACCATAATAATACTTAGAAATACCTAAAACTGTCTTTTAACAAAAATCCTTTTTATCTATAACTCCCTAAAAAAACTAAAGTCTAGCGCATTGCTTACACATCATCCTTAAGCATCCTCGGGAAGTTCTAAATGGATGCAGGGATATCATGTGTTATAATAGAATTAGTCACTGGCCCATGTTCACTCACCTCTTAAGTGAATTAAAAGACTGCTTGTCTTCACTGAAAATCAATGGCTGCTTAAGTCTGGAATGTTTCTATGGAACTAAGGATTGTCCAAGAAGTGTCTAATTGTGCACGTACATGTGTGCACACATATGTGTCCAGAACAGGGGGGTGACCCAGAAAACCTCCTCTCAAAAGTGTCCATCCATCTTCATCCAGGCTGATCACATTCTGATAAGTGGATACTGAGACAGGAACATGGTCAAAGGGCAAAGAGCACTGACCTCCAATATTGAAAAAGGAAGCCCAGCGCTCTCCAGGGCTGTGGCATCTGGTAGAGCTTCTAACTCTGAACTCCATTTTACTTCCCCTGGCCCCCATCAGGGAGAGAGAGGGGGAAACCTAGCAAGCCTAAGGGATGATTCTGTCCTTAGCAAGCATGGACCTGCCTGGGGAGAGAGTAGAGACAAGCAGGGAAACCTTAAGAAACAACAGTGAGATGGGAGCAAGGATGCTTCTAAGAGGTTCATTTGCTTTTTAATGGCTAGGAGTTCCCAAAGCAGGGGGCACACCTGCATGTGAATGTAAGAATCACATATTCCAAAGTTGAAAAGATGACTGGGGAATCATTTCTGTTAGCCCGGATAAGTGCGAGTCGACTAACCCTTGATATTAAATTATGAAACGCCTGGCAGTCTGTCATTTTTTGGAAAGTGAGTTTCTTTGAGTAAGAGCCATATGGGTACTGCAATAATGAGTTTATAAATAGGCTTAATATTCTAAAAAGCTGGCTTTGAAAAACCAAAACTCGTGCTCAACTTCTAAGTAGACAATGAGATAACCTCCCAGTTGGAAACCGGGAGGTTTTCTGGTATGGGAAGTTGACTACGTACCAACGGCACACATGAAATGAGACTTCCAATTTTGTCTTCAGTGTTCCGGGGGATTTCTGAGTAACAATGACTCACCTTGCTCCAGATCCTATCCCTGTTTCCAATCTTGGTTCTGAGGCCTTAGCTCCCTCAAGGGAGAGGAGACTGAAGGACAGACTCAGAGAACAACAAAGCACACAGCAAGACTTGTACAGTAAACTACATGTTCTCATGAGTTCAGGTTATATGTGGTTCACTTGTGGGAAAGTGGACTGAGATAAAATGCCACAAATAACCATGAAGTGAGCGAGGCTGTGAGCTATCATCTGATCCCCTTGTTTTGTTTTTTCATTGGCATATGGGCTGCAGACTGAAAAGAACTGGATATCTCTAGAAACTTCTACTGAATCGGTTTAAACCATTTATACGAATTAATCTACATTTCCTTGTACATTTCTTCTCATTCCTACCAATGATTTCATTTCCATGACATATACATGAAAACCGAGATCTGTAAAGCAATGTACATTATTGACTGCTAGCTGGCCTTGTCTGTATTTTGAACAAGTGAATGCCAATGAGTAAAAAAAAAAAAAAAAAGTATATATATATATATATGTATATATATATATATATGTAAACTTCATCTTCTGGCACCTTTTGTCAGACTATGCAGAAGCTACTATAGAGAGAGAATCCCTTCTCTTACTATCTTGAGTATTTCTTAACTGGTGGACTACAAAGTAAAAATCCATGAGCACAATGATTCTATTTCCTTGCTTTGCCAAAAGCAAGGTTAAAAAAAAAAAACAAAAAACAAAAACAGTTAAACGTGACAAAATAATAGAATCTCAGTTTCACCTAGAAGAGTCCAAAATTTAGGAAAGAGTTATGTTTGTTTAAATTTCCTAAGGAATTTTTCAGCTAGGTATTCTATTGAGGAAAATTGTCCTACAGATTCATGCCCTTTCATTTAGCCCTCTAGAAAAGAAAGTTCTTATTCAGAGACAGACTTCTCACAAGGATACAAAACTCTAATAAACTAAGCTAAATGTGAGGAGATCAAATTCTAATGAAGAATATGGTGATACATAGTTAACAGTAATACCGTAATACTGTTGTAGCAAAGGCAAAGAAGATCTATATCATTGCTAAAGGTTAAAAAAAGAATATGGGGTTTAGTTGTATGAGATGTAAGTATGATCAAGCTTTTTTTTTGTTTTCCATTTTCTTCATTAACAAGGAGGCCTTGGTCATGTCATTTAACCAATCTGTGCTCATTCATTCATCTTTCAGAATATTGGAGAAACAATTGAGTTTGTTTTTAGGATTAAATAAGATAAATGTGCAGGGACAGGATTTTTTAAAGCAATGCTTCCGTAATTTGTTAAGCTGCCTTTTGTCTATTTTATTTTTTTGAAGTTGAAAAGGGGCTTAAAAAAAAAAATCTAATGAAGAAGCCTTTACCAGTGGAGGGTGGGGATGGTGAATCTAAAGAATGGGAGAAATCTAATATGCTACAGAGCTGTAAATAAAAGAATCATTTTCAGTTCACTCCTAGAAGCAAGTGTGTTTCTATCTAGTACTGGCCACGCAGGGCAAAGAGGCCACCTTTGAGGATAAGGTAACCTAATCCCAAGGAAACAAGCCCACAAGAAACCCCACCTGAATGGCACTAATCCACACAGCAATCCTCACTGAGTCTGGGTCACTCACTCCCTCAGACCCAACTCTCATTGCTCTCATCCCTCCCCAACCCTCTCTTCTACTCTTGCTGCAGACAGCTGCCTAGACATAGAAATCCAAACCTCCAGTTCATGCCTGCTTCTCCCCTGGGCTGCGTTAAAAACTCCTGTACTCTGATTACTGTCTAACAGGCCCCAGAATAAGACCTCTACCAGAAAAAAGTCGAAATCTTCCCTTGGAAAGCAAGGTTTTCTTTAGCAGAACAAGAGCTGAGTATTTCCCTCTAACTAAAAATCCATCACTTAACGTTGGGCAGTGAGGTAATCAGTGGCGCCCATGAGAAAATATGGAAAGGCTTTTAGAGAAAGAAAACAAAATATCATGCTTGTAGAAGTCCAAGTAGTACATTTTTTTTTTGCATGAATGATTTATTCCTCTCTTTACATATTTACCCCACTTGTATTGTAAGTACAGCAAAACTCAGTGGGCGGGAATGGAGGAGGAGATTTTGTGACCTCCTTCCTGGGAGCCTGGCTCCTATTTAAATAAACATCAATGAGAAAGGTTGAAAACAAAAATATTTCTTAATATTTGTGATGGCACAGACAACCTGGAGACAAATCCAAAGGATTAAGACAAAGGCTCGCTCTTCACAGAAATAGCACTGCCATTAGGACAGGGGTGGGCTTTTAATTGAATCACCCAGAGAGTTGCTTCAATTCTGTACTTTGTTGTTCCCATACAGATTTAGCCAGAACAAAAACAGTACCTTCTGCTGAGTTTAACTTCAGTGACCAGCCTAATTTTTTTAGGCCTTTCCTATGCACCCCAGTAGCATTCCTAACCTCTCTCCTCTTTTAAGCACTTCCTCCTAACCCTTATCAAAACCTGCTCCTGGCAGAAAGCCACCATTTGTCATTTACATTTACATTACATTTAAGCCAGTGGTTTTAGACTTCAGAAGCAGAAGTCTAAAACCACACCTCACAGTAGCTACATCTTTGTACGCCCTTTCTCTGGACATAGACTCTGTAAATTTTAACAATTTGAATATGGCAAAAATGAGGCCAACGCACAAAACACAGGAAAAACAATTAACAGATGTATTCCTTGGAACCCATTTGAGCTCTACAGTCATAAAAAATCAGTTGAGCATTCAAACCAAATTCACTTTAGCTATAGTTACCTCCACTGAAACTATGCTGAGACTCCCAGAAAATGGAAAATTCTTTCATTTTCTTAACAAGAACCAATTTCAGCAAGTGGTTTTATAGACAGAATGGCAATTCTAATCAACTTTGATGATGCCTGACTTATGATAGCTAATCCTTACATTTCATAAACGAACTACAGCAGGCCCTAATTACGAAAGCAGTTATGTACCTCATGGTTTCCACCTAACAACCAACTGAAATTGGTTACTCAGAAACCAACAGGGTTTCCTAGGAACAACCAACTGGAATAATATACTAAAGATGATATACTTTGGGAGACTTAATTTGGAGGTATTGTAGGACCCCTCGGAGTCCTCATCCTAGACAAAAGTCAAAAAGATAGAGATGAGAAGGGGATAGACATTGGTCTGAATTTGAGCCTACAACATACCTGGAAGTCATTTTCAAAGACAAATCTCTCACTGCCATATTTACTTCACATGTTTCTCTCTCATAAAATATAGAGTGTAGGGAAAGTCCTGGTTATTTAAGCATTTGGGTTGTTTGGAATCTGGATAAACAAGAGTTTAATGTTCTTTGGATGTTGAGAATAGTGACTTTCAGCCAAAATGCTCAAGGCGCCTTTCCGTTTAAGGGAAAGGAAAGCTGCATTTCTGCAGAATATTGAATGTTGGGTCCCTACACTAGACCTCTGGAGCGGGTTAGAAATGCAAGGTGTGAGAACCGCTTTGGAAGGTCTTAACTTAAAGAGCAGAAAAAAAAAGCCCTGAAAGAGGCAGAGGATGTGGAGAGGGAGGGCTGTGGTAGGAACTGTTGATGGCCACGAGAGAGGCCTGGCCGGGTCCACTGCAGGGCATGTTTCAAGCAGCTGCAGGGAGGCCGTGCCCACCTACCAGGGCCTAGAGAACAGAAAGGCCGCCTGCAGGGCTCCATCAGCCAAGCTTCTCCCAGCCCCTCTGGGCGGGCTGGGCTCCAAGCTGCGGGTTTCAGCAGCCTGGGTCATGCCCTGTAGCTCCCAGAAGGTCCATGATCAGGGCCTCTCCTGATTTGGCTTCCTGGGTCTTGGCCTCCTTCAGCTCTTGGAATACTGGCAATGATGCTGCCCACACTCACGTTTCTGTCTCTGTTCCAAAATCCATGTGGTGATAAGCATGACACCAAATAGTTAATATAAAGGTTCCAAGGTCTCCTTGTTTTATGAACTGAAATACTGAGTTTTAAGGCTCAGGAGAATGTGCTTCCTGGCAATACAAATTATTTTCTTCTTACTTTACTGGGATGCACATTATACTTCCAATCCAGACCTTCCATTTAGACTCAGATCCAATTATCCAACTGCTCATGCCTTCACCATATCTCCCCAACTGATGTCTTCTAGGCCCCTCAAATTCATTATGTCCAAAATTGGACTCATGATCTATATTGCCCATTCATCCTGCTCCCACCTACAAACAAACAGGCAAATTTGTTCCCCCCTCAGTGAACCCAATTAAGTAAATAACACCTGGGGACTCAAGCTAAAACCCTGGGGGTGATCCTGGATTCCAATTTTTTTCTCATCCCCTATATCTCATCCTGTTGATTCCACCTCCTAAAAAGTTCTCAAATCCATCCTTACCAATGTACAATGGCTTTGCATTGCTAAGGCTCCCTGATCTAGCTGTGTCTCAGACCACATGTGCCCTTAGTGTCTATATGCCATGCTCTGTATCTTTTGCACATGTTATTTCTCCTGACCTTAAATATCCAAGAACGCCCTTCCCCAACGCTTTACTTAATTAATATCTACGTATTCTTCATATCAGCTTTAAAAATCCTTTCCTCAAAGAAGACTTTCCTGATTCTTGGACCAGGTTCTGGCCCTCTCTTACATGTTTTCACAGCACCCTATACTTCTCTGCAGCACTCATCACAGTAAGTGATTATCTGTGGAATCACATGCATATCTGCCCCCATCTATAGACCGCTTGGTCCCCGAGGGAGGGAGCCTTATTGTCTTATCTCCCACTGAATGCCCGGTGCCTAGTACAGTGCATGGCACATTTTAAGTGCCAGAGAAATGTTTGCTGAGTGAATGAATGCTGGATGAGCTTCCTGCATAAATGTGCATGCACATTCAAGTGTGTGAATAAAACTCATTTCCCATAATCACAAGTTTTTAATGTTTTCTTGATTGAATTATTCTCTTAAGCTTTTTCATTATTTCTGGGAAAATCTTTTTCTTACATTCATGAAGACTAGTTTGTTTTTTAATAAAGGATGTCAAAACACCTTTAAGTAAAGAGTACACTACAATAAAACGTGGATACTCTTTGCATGGATTCAGTATACCATCCCCAAAAATAGTGTTTCACTTGTTACAGAATTCAATTTTTATTGCTAATGGGAAATTGTGGTGGTCATTCTCAAAGCGGTCACAGACTATTTTATGTGCCTCATATTTAACAATTATTTTTCTTAGCCATCTCTCAAAAAGCCATGGGGCAGGTCACATAAGCTCTTCCCCTCCATATGGGGATACTGGAACCAAGGAAAGTGGTTTTTTATGAGCCAAAGAAAATTAAAGACAGGGAATTGGAGCTAGAATACAGAAACCACTCTGCTTAGGGCTGCTTCCCAACCATCAGAGGCATGCTGTAAAGCCTAGACAAAATAACAAGCACTGAGCTGCTACATACTGAGTTGCAATTAGCTAATAAATTAGCACAACCAAATCATCGTAAGCAAGTGATGATATACTAATAAACTGCATTAGTATTCAAATAAAGAAAACTTCACTCTGATTGTCAGATCCTACTTACTCTTTTTAATATTCCTCTTTAATGTGCATTAAGAATGTACTTCAGCAGGGCTTAACTTGATCTTTGTTAGGAAAAGAAAGACTTGAAATCAATCCCTCAAACACAAATGTCCTCCTTCTATGAACTCCTAGCATATAATGCCAATATTACTCATTCAGCAATTAATTATTGTCCTCTCCCTTACTGCCATTACTTAACTTTTCACGTGAATAAGAACTGACATGTTTCTCTAACTAAACTAAGTTTTCTGAGGGAAGGGCCTTTCTTTTGATATTTTCATGAACCTTCTGAAGCTCCTAGCACCTGGTACATAACAGGAGCCCAGTAAAAATGTTCTGAACCATCTGACATGCCCAGTGAAATGGCAGGATAGAAGGACTAACTAATGTATTAAATATGTAATCTGGGAGAAATAACTTTTAAATCATTCTTCTGGAATTGTTTTTTGGGTGAGATTCAGGCCAAGGCCCTCTTCCCCAGGTTTTCTGTTCCCAAGGATCTCCCTAAGACCCACGACTCTCAGACCCACTGCTCCAGGACAAAGGTATCTGCAGAGTTCTGGATTGCTATGGCCAGCAGATACTTGGCTGGAGTAGCCAAGTCCATCATCCTGCTTTATCCAAGCCTGCTCATCTCTCCAGGATCCCTAACAAGGCAAATGACCCCAATCTAAGACATTCACACCTAAAAAAAAAAAACAGCCTAGAAAACATCATCTCCTTCTCCCTCAGCTCCAAATCTAAGTTCTGTCAATTCCAGTTCCCAATGTGCCCCCCATTCTTTCCTCTTCAGTAGCACCACCCAATTCAGGCATCTTCTGGTCTCTAGGCCTCAATTCTCATCTCCAATCTGTCCTCCACACTTCTTCCAAAATAACCATTCTAAAATTCAAATCTCATTCTGTTCATCTCCAGCTTAAGAACTTTCATCCTTATAATTTGAAGGATATAATCCAAACTCATTAACATTACATGTATCAAAAAATGTTTTTTCTGGAAGGCATGAATGGGGAGTGGCTACCAAACACTTTTGGTAGTAAAATTTGTTTAAATATCTGCTTCCTAAAGCTATGTTCATATATAATTTTGAGTAAATCTAAAGGTAAATTTGAAAGCTACCATGAATCACTACCCAGTGCATGCCTTCCTTTCCAGCATTCTCTTTCACAGTCTCCCATGCCTCTGAACCTGGGAACACACCATTCCTTCCACTCATGAACTTCTATCTGTCTCTCAAAATTGCACTGGATGAGCTACAAGAGAATGCCACACAGCAACCTTTTAAGGAATGCAACCAAAGCTCTTGGGGACTAATTTGTAGACATGGTAGCCCTGTTACCTGGACAGCTGATGGACCAGGGACCAATTCAGAAGCTAACTGCTTCTGAAGTGTCCTGGGAGATTTCTGCCCAATGCCTCCATGTTGAATGGCACAAATAGACCCAATCCCACTCACTCCTTTGGGAATTACCAATGCAAGATAAGCACAGAAAAGGTCACTGGGACAAGAGCTATATCTCTAGCAAGTACAAGCAGCTTTTCCAGTTGTCCATAAAAACTGCTAGAATTCTGGGCTGATTTATTCAGGGTTGATGAGATGGCTCCTTGTCCTCCCTGCATTTCATGAATCATTGCAAAAGTCCAACATCAATGAAAGTAATCTGTGCAAGTGTCTTCCTTGTGACTCTAAGGACTCTGCCCAGAATGAACATACAGCTTGCTGCATGTCTGTAACACCTTCTCTGACCCTCATAGGCAGAGATAGAGCCCCATGCATCCCTCTGTAACTACATTCATCATACATGGATCTCTTCTCCTAGGAAGAGCAGGTAAGTATCTTAATCACTTTTCATACCCAAGGCTTAGCAAAGTGCCTGGCACTAACAGGCACTTAATAAATGTTCATTGAATAATTTAATGTTGCCTGAACATTAACTATATTATTGAAAAACTCAGATAAGTAGAGAGAAAATACAGAGTGAGAAGGCTAAATAATAAGAAATATGAAACCAAAGATCCAGCCTTCTTTGCCTTTGTCCCCTGCCTACCCCCCAATGGTTGTTACATATTTGGGAAGAGTCACTTATATTTTCTGTATTCAGTGGAGTATTAATTAAGAGTCTTTCAGAGAAACCAAACTCAAAACAGCCTAAACAAAAGCAGAATCTGACTGGCTCATGCAGCTGGTATAGCCGACAGAATCAGCGAATTATATGCAGGAACTGAGGCCTCCAGGAATAGACCCAGGGATTTCCAGTGCCAGGATTTTCTCTCCATCCTCTCAACTCTGCTTCCCTCTGAGGGTTGGCCTCAATGTTTCCTATCATAGAAAGATCTTGTCCAGAAATGGGAATTGTAGCCCAGAAGAAGGGGAAAGTATCACCTTCCCATGGCCAATAGAGAAATATCAATACAGAATTCTAATGTCCTTTTGGGGTTCCATGCCCACCCTGAGACCAATCGCTGTTGCCAGAAAGGTGGAATTCCATGATTGGCCTGTCCTGGGTCATGAGCCCATTCTTATGGTGGGATGCAATGGGTAGGGTAGGGTACAGGTCCTGCTACTGAAATAAGGAGATGGGAAAACTTGCTCCATATACAAAAACAAGAGTTGCTCCAGCCCGCCATGGATGGTATCAGTGTAATCAATCTAATCGCCATTAACCTGCCTTTATATTCATAAGATTACTTAAGATAATGGAAAAAGGTATCATTACCTTCACAGAAAAGACTGTATAAGCACAAAATTTATTATAGTGACTATCTCATAGTTGGGCAGAAGGAAAATATGATAGTTTTAGATAATTACATTTGTGACATAAATGTCAAGGAGTAATTCAGCTGGAAACCTGTTGTCTTGCACTCAGCTTAAAAAGAAATCACATAGAAGTACCTTTGTGTCATCATACAGCAGGTTGGCAATTAGGAAAACTCTTGGTCTGAACTCAAGGTCCAAATTAAGACCCAATTGCTCAAACTCAAGCAGCCACAAGACTTCCCCACATTCTCAGGAGAATCCAGTACATCCATAGTCATAGTTTCCCCAATTTGCAGATTCCTTAACAAAAGAGTGATTGGGAGGGACTCTCAAAAGATTCCACCCCATTCCTACCGAAGAAAGAAGCATGGCAATAGACCATGGGAGAGAATTTATGAGGTTTATGGAAAAGCAAAAATGAAGAGCCTCAGAAAAGTAAGAGGACAGCATCCCTCTGGCTAATTCAACTGAGAACTTTGTTTCCTTTTGGCTTTGGGACATGTAAACATAAGTATAGGAAGGTGGCAAGGCTGCGGAGGGAGGCTGAGGACACCACATCTCCTGAATCACAGGTGACCTCTAAGCATCAGTGTGAAACACCTCACTCACGGGAAATGGGAGTCCTCATAAGAGCAAAAAACTAAGCTTGAGGTATTTTATAATTTCAGTGGGGGTAGACAGTATTGAAAGCTCATATCTCCAATATTCGAGGGACCATTAGTATGTTGATGATGCTACAATCCTATATTATGAGTTTATTCTAATTCTTTCCTAGAGAAATAAATGCATTTCAAATACACCTTGATAATTTACTAGATATCAGGTAGTACTGTTGGCACTGGGGATACACCAGTGACCAAAACAGATGAAACCCCTCACAGAGCTTATATTCTTGTTGGGGAGACAGGCACTAAGCATAATATATAAATAAACTATACAGTATTCAGATGGTAAGAAGTGCGAGAGAACAGTAAGGCAGGGAAGGGGGGTGGGTAAGTGTCACAACGAATACAGGATCGTCTCCAGTATCATCCTTTGCCATAGATTCTTTGAGGATGATAACCACAGCAATTCTCTAGCTGCTGGTAAAGACCACTGCTCCCCAGTCGTGATGGTTAAGTCCATATGTCAACTTAGTCAGATTATGGTCCTCAGTTGTCTGGTCAAGCAGGTACTGGCCTGATGGTTATGTGAAGATATTTAGTGGATTTAAACCATCGGTCAATTGACTGCATCTGTGGTTGATTATATTTACATTCAATAAAGAAGACTGCCTTCAAGGATGAGGGAATTCTCATCAAATCAGCTGAAGGCCTTAAAAAGAGAAGTGATGATTTTAGCAGTCATAAAAGAGAATTTCCATCTCTACTTAAGCCAGCCAGCTTCTCCTGGAGGATTCACCAAAAACCTTCATCAGAGTTCCCAGCTTGCAGGTTGCCCTGTGGAATTCGGGTTTGTCCATCCCCACGGTCACATGAGCCAAATCTTATAATAAATCTCATTACATTGTCAGTTCCGTTTCCCTAGAGAACCCTGACAAATACACCTGTAGAGTAAAGGGGAAGGATGGGGGAGGGAAAGAGAAAACATGGCTAATGATAAGAGTGGAACTCAACCCAGTGGTGTGGTCTTGCCACGCCCTGCCCAGTTAGATTTCTGTGCCCTAACCTGGGTAATGGTGCCAATAAATCCTGCCTCCCATCTAGCTCATGGTCTGTGGTGTTGAAAGATATATTTATCTTCATTTTGAATATTTAAAAGTTCCCATTTTGGTCCTTATGTATCCTTCATCACACATTGACTGAACACTTGTTATGTGCCAAACACTGTTCTAGGCACTGGCGATACAGTGGGGAGATACTTTGTGCCTGTCCTCCTGGAACTTACATTCTAAAGGAGGAGATTAAAAACTTCAATAACAGATTGCACAGAGATACTGACAAGAAGGAGACAAGGTACCATTGAATAGTCCAGCCATGAGATGATCAAGTCCTGAACTTAGATAACTCTCAGACAAGCCGGACTGAATTCCTGACCATCTGTGGTCACATATAAAGCTGTTTCCATAAGGGTGTCACGGTAGCAAATTGATATTAAAATCCACTTGTGGCTAGTAGACCTTTCTAAAATTTTGAAAGAGCAACTTCCTCTCCGACCCACAGTCTGCTGTGTGGACAAGCACACACATACATCCTTCTGCCTCCTAAGGGTTTCTATTGTGTGGACTGCAAACGTGTTATTACAAGTTATATAAATGAGCATATGTTTTAGTTTTCAGAGTCGTTAGCAACTTATTTTAGCACTACTGTTTTGTTTCGTTTTAAACACAGTAGTAAGAATCATAATAGTAGGACAAAATATAATAATAACAACAAAAGTGACATGTCCTTTCCAGTTAGACAGTGAATCTAAAGTTCTCATGGGATTGCGGTTGGGCAGGACATTTCTATAGGGAGGGTAAGGGGGGAGATTGAAAAACACAAATTTGGAGAAGAATCAGCCCAGGGTTGTGGTCTTGTCACACCTTGCCCAGTTAGATTTCTGTGCCCCTTTCATGTTCAAAGGCACCGGGGTGCTGGGTAGAGACCCCCACACTGCAACACCTTGGGAAGAGAAGCCTAACAGCTTCTCTCTATGAAATAGAGAAAGCTATAAGACAGTGCGTTGTAAGTGCTAAATGTCTTTTTACACTATTCTAATCTCAGCCCTGCTGATTTGGTCAAATATCTGTCTCTAGCCTGGGTAGCTCCATGGAGTCCGTTTGAATTACAAAGCAGCCCAAGAGAAGCCAGTTCCTGAGTGTGTGGGCATTAATCGCTCTTGTAGGGATGGCAAGAGAACAAGCTTGACAACACTTACACATTGTAGACCTCAGACCCAGACTTTGTGGATGAGATAACCTTTCTGTGTACATCACAATATAATTAGCAGTAGTGTTCACTGCATATAACATGAGCTTCCTGTAAAACGTCAATCAAAGAGCTGTCGCATTAAATGGACTTCAACTGTCAGGAGAAACTGCCAGCCAGGATGACAAGATTTCCAAATAAGTTTTCAGCCTCTACTTGCAGCAGCCAGACAATTCAAAACACAAACTATGTGGCATGGTTTCCCATTTAGATCAATGGCAGTGAAGCTCACTTGGATTACTGTCAGAAGGGGGCTTCTATAAATTGCACTCTAAACAGAGACCCCTTAAAGAAACACATACTCCCTTACTGCTTCTCCTTAGAAACTCTGAATACCCTGGTTGGGATGTGGTCTTCCCTTAGATGAAGCCACCTTAGAACAGTGACCTTTTGATTCATTTTGTTTTGTTTGGTGCATTTGTATGTGTGTGTGTGCTTTCAAAAACTATAACTGCAGCAAAACAAACTGGTGGGGAACTGCTTTTCCCTTCACTGCCCTTGATAGGAAAGGAATGCCTGGGGGATATACTTGGATAAAAACTATATTTTAAAAGCACACTAGATATCTGGTGCCAAATATCTGATGAAATGAGTATGTTGTAGTTATGGAAGGTGTCCTTGGAACCTGTCTGGTCCATTAAGAAACAAGCTATAAATGTACAGCTATTACTACAGCTTCCTGATGTTCATTAAATCTTTTCACAGAAAATACCATGTATTTTCAAGTCACCTATCCTCAGTACTCAAAACCAAACACAACCCAATGAAGTGCATGAAATTCAGAAATCTCCACCCGACGAGAATGCTGGGCACTGTGTTAAAACAAACCTCCAATTTCACTGTTCAGGTATTGCTGGGAAACACCAATATTGCCTCTGACTCCTCCCTTCTCCAAAACTGCCCTGCCTTCCAGTAAACATTTTTCTGCTAGAAAGAATCCTAAGAAAATATCAGAAATTGAACTGAGCTGGGGAGTGGGAGCAGAGAAGAGAATTCAGTAGCCAGAATGCATGTTGAATATGAACCTTTGGTAGGTTCTTGGACCACCTAGCAAGCTGTTTGCAAGCTGTTTGCAAAGAAAACCTCCTCCTTTGATTAAATGTCCCCGACTGGGGTCCCTAAACTTTTCTCCAGTGGCAAAAAGAACTAGAAACACCTCTATGCACATTGAGCTACTACAACTCTCTCACCTACTGACATCCCACCACCCCCACCCCTTTCCCCAAAGAAAACATGATTTGGAAATAACAAGGCATTCTAAGACAGTCAGAAAGACAGCTGTTCTCTCTGTTGGAAGGAGGGTAGCAGTGACTGTAGTTAACAGAGAAGCAGTTGTGGAACTTCTAGGACTGTATTTAAAGGGCCATGCTGGAACAGGGTGAGCAGTTGTGACTGTTACTGTGTAATAAAATGCAGGAAAATGGGACAAGAGAAATAAATAAATTTACTTACAGTCCTCGGAGTCGAAGCCAGATTTTCTCGATCTGTTCCGGTTGCAGGTATTTCAGAGAGTTGCTCTCAAATTCTTCAATCTCCTTGGTCGGTGACTCCATAGCTGCAGGTTATCACTGGGGTTGAGGCTGAGAGAGTTTGGGCTGTCCCCTCCCCGCCTCCTACCCGGTCTGGCCCGCGATCCCCAGCGGGTCGCGACACTCCTTTGCCCGTCTTTTTCTCCGTGGCTCCCCCTTCTGCGACCCCCAATCCCGGACTTAGAGTGGGCTCGGAGGGTGGGCGACCCCGGCTCCAGGTGCGTCCCGGGGGCAGCTGCGGGAACCAGCCATGGTCCCGGGCTAATGCCCAGGGATAGAGCCCGGGCTCCTGCCCAAGGAGAAGGCACCTCGAATCAATTCGGATTCTTTTTTGGCAAAGCCACGGAAACAATCGGCGTGGCAGCTGAAGGATTTGGAGAAAAAAGGGAGGACTGGGTGGGGAAGAGAGGAAGCGAGGAGGGAGAAAGTGAGAAGGGGAGCGAATAGAGGAGAAAGAGCCTAAAGGGGAGTTGGCGCGGGGCGGGGTGGTCTGGACCCGAGGCCGCACACCCCGGGCCGCGCCGCGGCTCCGCCCCGCGCCTCCAGCAATCGGGAGCTCAAAGGCTCCCCAGAGGCCCCCTTTCTCCCCTGCCTCGCTGCCGTCGCACCCCCTCTGTTTTCTTTCACTTACCAGCAGCTCTGCTGACAAGCGAGAAAACTGACAACTGAGAGAAAAGTCGTCTGTCAGCGCTCCGGGACTGCCGTGTGGTCTGGCACCCGCGCGCGTGGAGGGAGGGGCGCGCCGGGCACCGCCGTCTGCTGAGCGCACGCCCGCGGGTGCAAACTCTCACCCGGGCACCGGCTCTCGCCGGGACTGCCCGCGGCTTAGGGCCTCCCAGCCGGGGTATTTCAGTAGCTTCTGAATCCCGCACGGGCACCACGCGCGAAAAACTGAGGGAGGGGAAGCCTG
>PVKH010007021.1:0-20553 GCA_004027955.1 Chaetophractus vellerosus | reverse complement strand
GGGAGGCCCCTGGTTCAGTTCCTAGTCGCCCTGAAGAAGACAGCAAGCTGGCATGATGGGCAATCCTGGCAAGCTGACGCAACAAGATGACCCAATAAGAGACACAAGGCGAAAAAACATAATGAGAGACACAACAAAAGGAGGTTGCGGAGGTTCCCCGTGCCTCCTAAAGAAGACAAGCAAGACAGCGAGCTGACGTGACAGGCAGGCACAGCAAGCTGGCGCAACAAGATGATGCAACAAAAGGCACAAGAAGAAAAACATGAGAGACACAATAAAGCAGGGAACAGAGGTGACTCATGCAATCAGGTGCCTGTCTTCCACATCAGAGGTCCCAGGTTCAGTTTCTGGTGCCTCCTAAAGAAACAAGACGAACAGGCACAGCAAGCGCAAAACAGAGAGTGGGGGTAGGAGAAATAAATAAATCTTAAAAATAAAATTAAAAAAAGGAAGTTTAGATGGACTTGTGACACATACAACAAAATGCATCTAATGTTAGCTAATGCAGGCTGCTAAACCTGTGACCCCTGAGTGTTTGATTATATAAGAAAGAATATCTAGGCAGAATTTTTAAGATCATAGCTGTGCTATTGCTTATCTGTTGGAGAACATTCAAGATTTGATTATGCTCTCTGCCTACAATGTTGAGTTTAAGGATTTGGGGAAGAGTGGAATTGTTAAGATATTGCTTCTATTCTTGGAAAAGTAGAAGCCTAGAGGTGTTGATAATGCACATGTCACTGTGACATTTATAGACAGAACTGATCTATGCCAGAATATTTTCTGGCACATAGGCAAGTGGGCTTTAATGGGTTGATCAATTTTTGTAAGATGGGAAACATTTGAAATGTTCTTGTTTTCCTCCCATAGCCCCATCTTCAATGTATAAAAGTTTTTAGATTGCCAATATTGATGTCAGTTACATCTCACTAGATTTTAAAATAGTGCACAGGGTTTGAGTTTTCTTTTGTTTGACTTTAAAAGGAAGGTTGAGGGAAGCAGATGTGGCTCAAGTGATTGGGCTCCCATCTACCATATAGGAGGTCTAGGGTTCAATTCCCAGGGCCTCCTGGTGAAAGACAAGCTGGTCTGAGTGGAGACCTGGCCCACGCAAGTGCTGGCTTGTGCAGAGAGCTGACACAGCAAGATGATACTACAAAAAGAGACATGGAAGAGAGAATGAGAGATGCAGCGGATCAGGGAGGTGAGGTGGCTCAAGAGATTGAGCGGCCTCTCTCCGCTCCAGAAGGTCCAAGGATCAGTTCCTGGTGCTGCCTAAAGAGAAGACAGACACAAAAGAACACACAGAGAGCAGACCGAGTGCAAAACAAGGCGGGGAGGGGTGGATAAATAAATAAATCTTTGGGGAAAAAAAGGAAAGTTGATTCATAATGTCTGTCCTCTTATGTAAAATTCTGGTATGAAAGTCTCATCTCTCCAGATATGCTATTACAAAATGTTTATGCACATTTTATAATTCTAAATTCTTATTTGCGAATGTGTGAAAGTATAATAAACCTAAACAGTCTCATTGAGTGCCAAGAATAATACAGAAAAGGAAGGTAGTTGATAATGAATATATAGGGGTCTAACCTTAAGATAGTAAAAATCTAGAAAGACCACATTGTTTCTTGAGCATCAATTTCTCAAGCAGTCCACATCTAAGCTCAGAAGAAAGATTTCACGTTAAGCACCTTTAACCTTCATGGATAAGCTTCAGCTTGCTCTTGCCAAGAGAAAAGTGCTTGAGTTATAGAAGACATTAGTCTGAAGAATTCACTCATTATAAACTTCCAGGTATCAAAATAGATTTTTATAGGTAAATGAGTTTTCTGAGATGACACTGCCTCTATTTCTATAACCATTTTGCTTGGACTATCTAATCAGTCCTGTAAGTGTCTCCCTAAATATGGTTTTTGAAAACAATAGCTGCCTTATGACAATTAAGTACGTGTTATTTAAGGAGGGGAAGTTTTTTTTAAATTGAGTGTGTAGGCTCCCCGTCACAGTTTCTTTTTCCACACTAGTCAGTGATATAACCTAAGTTGTAAATGTTTATAAATGATTTAAGTGTCCTGCCTCAAACTTTTATTAAATAATTCCATTCACTTACAAAGGAGGAGAATGTGGAGAAGGTAGAAGCTGGACACTAAATCCATATGCCTGTGAATCAAGACTGAGTGTCCCATGTTGAGTTAGTACTTTTGATATATTAAAAAAATTATCTTGGAGGTAAAACAATACCTGGAAGATCACAGAATGTGTCCGTCATATTTTTCAGGACAGATAATTTTTACTGTGGTGTAAATAGGTGAAAATTATACTGTATGGTAATTTCATTTAGGTTCTAAAGAAAGGATCTGCAGATAAATCTATGTAATGTGTAATTAATCCAAATTAGTTTTCATTTAGTTAAGGAAGTGCTGAAATATCCCCAAAGCAGTTTACTTACCATTTGAAAGTCCTCTAAAAATAGAACTATTGGGAAGGCATATTGTTTGGTGGTGGAAAAGAAAAGCTCCCTCAGTTTTTTTGGAAGGAATAACTAAAAATACTTAAATGACTAAGTTTTACTCGGTGCAGTTAAGAATTTGTCAATTTAACATTGCTGTTACATCTGAAGTAAACTTATGTGATGTTCTGGTAGTTTTTTTTTTTAAAAAAAAAAGCTTACCTAAAGGATTAATAGAATGTACCATAATGAAAAAGTGTTAAATTAGTTAATGATTGAAAACTGGGAGCAGTAAAAACTTTCGGTCAAAGCTGGGGAAATCTTCATTATAATTACCCTAATTTGAAGAGACCTTATTAATTGTCTTTGTCTTTTTTTAGGAATGTTATGTAAAAGAAACTGATGACGATAAGGAAAATGTTATTTTGATAAATAAGGCTGACTTGTTGACTGCAGAGCAGCGGAATGCCTGGGCCACATACTTTGAATCAGAAGGTACCAAGGTTATTTTCTGGTCAGCTTTGGTTGAAGCCATTCAGCTGAGTGGGGACACTAAGGTAACTGGGGGCACTTCTTCAGGTTGGGTTTCTGGGAGGAGGATTTCAGTTTTTGATTAGTGCGCTTTGTTTGTATTTTGTTTTAATTTTTTTTCCTTACTGGAGACTTGTGGGGATTAATTGTTTTGTTTAGAGAAGTTGTGGGTTTACAGAACAATCATGCATAAAATAGAAGGTTCCCTTATACCACCCTATAGTATATAATAACTAATAACTTGCATTGGTGCAGAACATTTGTTAACAGTTAACAAAGCACATTTTTATAACTATGCTATTAGCTATTGCCCATGGTTTTTTGTTGTTGTCGTTGTTGTTGTTGTTGTTGTTTTAGTCCGTGGTTTAACTTAGAGTTCACTGTTAGTGTTGTGCAGTTGCGTGGATTTTTTTAAAAATTCTAGTGATATATATGCCACCTAAAATTGCCCCTTTTAACCACATTCAAATATATAATTCAGTGCTGTTGATAATGTTCACGGTGTGCTTCCATCACCACCATCCATTACCAAAACTTTTCCATCACCCAAATAGAAGCAGTGTACATTTTAAGCCTTAATTCTCTATTCCCCACGCCCACACTCTCCCTGGGATAACCCATAACCTCGATTTTGACTGTGTGTGTGCTTATTCCAATTATTTCACATCATTGAGTTCATGAAATACTTGTCATTTTGTGTCTCACTTATTTCACTCAACATGATTTCTTAAAGGTTTATCCATGTATCAGGACTTCATTCCTTTTCGTGGCTGAATAATAATCTACTCTATGTATGTACCACATTTTATTTATCCATTCATCAGTTGGTAGGCAGTTGGATGTTTCCATCTTTTGGCTATTGTGAATAATGCCACTATGAACATTGCTGTGCAAATATTTGTTCGAATCCCTGCTTTCAATTCTTTTGAGTATATTCCTAGAAGCGGCACTGCCCGATCATATGGTAATTCTTTACTTAACTTTCTGAGGAACTGCCAAACTGTCTTCCACAATGGCTGTACATTTTACATTCCTGCTTGCAATATTAATGAGTGTTTTTCCATGCTTCCTCTCCAATGCTTGTAGATTTCATTTATTCAATAGTAGCCATTCTAGCAATTATGAAATGGTCATATCTCATTGTGGTTTTGATTTGCATTTCCCTAATTGCTAATGATGTTGAGCATCATTGTATCTGCTTTTTGGCCATTTGTAAATGTTCTTTGGAAATATATCTATTCAAGCCTTTTGCCCATTTTTTAAATTGGGTTTTTGTCTTTTTGTTGTTGTTGAGTTGAAGGATTTCTTTATATATCCTGGGTATTAAACCCTTATCTAAAATGTGGTTTCCAAGTATTTTTTCCTGTTGTGTATGTTTTTCTTTTACTTTCAGGATAAAGTCCTTTGAGGCCGAAAAGTTTTTACTTTTGATAAGGTCAATTTATCTATTTCTTTTCTTGTTTGTGCTTTTGGTGTAAGTCTAAGAAACAATTGCCTAACACAAAATCCTGAAGATGCTTCCCTACATTTTCATCTAGGAGCTTTATAGTTCTGACTTTTATATTTAGGTTTTTGATCCATTTTGAGTTGATTTTTGTATATGGCATGACATAGGGGTCCACCTTCATCTTTGCAAATGGAAATCCAGTTTTCCCAGCACCATTTGTTTAACAGACTGTTCTCTCCCAATTAAGTGATCTTTGCCCCCTTGTTGAAAAATCAGTTGGCCATAAATGTGAGTTGATTTCTGAACTCTCAGTTTTATTTCATTGGTCTATATGTCTGTCCTTGTGCCAGGACCATACTATTTTGATTATATTGTGGCTTTGTAATGAGTTTTAAGATGAGGAAGTATGAATCCTCCAACTTTGTTATTTTTTGAGATGGCTTTTGCTATTCAGATTCAGCCCCCTTACCCATCCGTATAAATTTGATGATAGGCTTTTCTATTTCTGCAGAGAAGGCTGTTGACATTTTTTTTTTAAGATTTATTTTTATTTTTTATATTTATTTATCCCTCCCTTGCTGCTTGTGCTTGCTGTGTCCATTTTGCTTTGCGTTTTTCTATGTCTGCTTGTCTCCCTTTGTTGCATCATCTTGCTGTGCCAGCTCACCACGCCATGTGGGCTGTCAGCTTGCCACGCCATGCGCGGGCCAGCTTGCCTTCAACCAGGAGGCCCTGGGAATCGAACCCAGGGCCTCCCATATGGTAAATGGGAGCCCAACCAATTGAGCCACTGCCGCTTCCTGCTGTTGAAATTTTGATTGGTAATGCATTGAATCTATAAATTGCTTTGGGTAGAATTGACATTTAGCAGTATATGGTTCATTCCATGAACACAGAATGTCCTTACATTTATTTACTTCTTTGATTTCTTTCAGCAATGTTTTGTAGTTTTCTGTGTACAAATCCTTTACATCCTTGGTTAAATTTATTCCTAGATAATTTGATTCTTTTAGTTGCTAGTTGGACTTGTACTCCACCGCTTAGCCAAATTCATTTATTAGCTCTAGGGGCTTTGTTGAGGATTTTTCAGGATTTTCTGTGTATAGGATCATGTCATCTGCAAACAAGGAAAGTTTTACTTCTTCCTTTACAAATTTGATGCCTTTTATTTCTTTTTCTTGCCTAATTACTCTGACTAAACTTCTAGTACAGTGTTGAATAACAGTGGTGACATTGGGTATCCTTGTCTTGTTCCTAATCTTAAAGGGAAAGCTTTCAGTCTTTCACCATTAAGTAGGATGTTAGCTGTGAGTTTTTCATATATGACCTTTATCATATTGAGGAAGTTCCCATCTATTCCTCGTGTTCTAAGTGTTTTTATCAAGAAGGGGTGCTGGATTTTGTCAAATGCCTTTCTTGCATTGATTGAGATTATGTGTTTTTTTCCTTTGTTCTGTTAATGTGTATTACATTAATTTATTTTCTTATGTTGAGCCCTCTGGTGTTCCTGAGATATATCCACTTGATTATGGTTTATAACTCTTTAATGTGCTGTTAGATTCATTTTGGTAGTATTTTGTTGAGTATTTTTGTATCTATATTCATAAGAGATACTGGTCTGTAATTTTCTTGTGGTATTTTTATCTGGCTTTGGTTTGAGGGTGATGATGACATCATAGAATGAATAAGGGAGTTTTATCTTACCTTCTGTTTTTCATAAGAGTTTGGGGAGGATTAGTTCTTCCTGGGATGTTTGGTGAAGTTCCCCTGTGAAGCCATCTGGTCCTGGGCTTTTCTTTGTTGAGAGGTTTTTGATTACTGACTCGATCTCCTTTACTAATTATTGATTTGTTGAGATCTTCTATTTCTTCTCCAGTCAGTTTAGGTAGTTTGTGTGTTTCTGGGAATTTGTTCATTTCATCTTAGTTATCTAATTTGTTGGCATATAGCTGTTCATAGTATCTTATAATCCTTTTGATTATTTCAGCAGGGTTGATAGTAATGTCCCCCTTTTCATTTCTGATTTTAGTTATCGGTGTCCACTCCATCTTTTTTTGTCAGTCTAGCTAAAGATTTGTCAATTTTATTGGTATTTTCAAAGAACTTCCTTTTGGTTTTGTTGGCTCTATTTTTTTATTCTCTATTTCATTTCCCTCTGCTCTAATCTTTGTTTTTCCTTCCTTCTGCTTGCTTTGGGTTTAATTTGCTCTTCTTATTCAAGTTCTTTCAGTTTTGAGGATAGATCTTTGATTTGCAATCTTTTTTAATGTAAGCATTTAGAGCTATGAATTTCCCTCTCAATACTGCCCTTGCTGCATCTCAAAAGTTTTGGTATGTTGTATTTTCATTTTTATTTGCCTCGAGATTTTTCCTGATTTCCTTTGTGATCTTCTTTGACCCATTGGTTGTTTTAGAATGTGTTGTTTAATTTCCACATATTTGTGAATGTTCTGGTTCTCCCTCAGATATTGATGTTTAGGCTTCGTTCCATTGTGTTTAGAAAAGATGCATTGTATGATTTCAACATTTTTAAATTTATTGAGTCTTGTTTTGTAAGGTACATAATCCTGGAGAATGACCCATGCACACTAGGGAAGCAAGTAAGCCTTTGCCCCAAGCTATCCATCCCATTTGTGCCTTTCACTGCTTTCATTGTCTCAAGTTGCTTTTGCCTGAAGGGCAAATTCTGGGAGGGGGGACACACTGGTGAGGAGTTTCCTAAGTCAGTCTTTTCCAGCCATAATAAGGCCAGGCACCCTCTGGTGGCTCCAGAATGCCATGGGGAGGGGGTGAGGGAAGAGCCAGAAAGGATACTTCTTCAACGGTTCCCCAGAGCTGTGCTTTCTTGACTAGGCACCTGCCCAGCCAGTGTAGCCCTTCATCTGTCCCTGCAGCTCTGAGGAAGTGTACCATCTTTAAGTCTCCTCCTCTGCCTTTGGCCAGGCTGGTTTGAAACAGTGGCTGCCTCAGAGCCCCAGGCCCCCAAGGATCTGAAGTAATCAAAAGCAGTGACCAGCAATTGGCCATACACCCCAAGATCTTGGGGAAGTGGAATTGTATGTCCTTTTCTGGCACCAGCAAACAATGCCAGGAGTCAGACTCCACTGCTGCCTGCCCAGAGAGCAGGGGATGGGTGCAAGTAATGGGGGCATAATGGCCACACAGGAGAGAGCAGTTTAATGGTATTTCCTGTAATTTATCAACCTTTTCCTCCCACTCTTTCCTGGATGCTGTGCTGTGTTCTACTGGACTCCAGAGTGTTAAAATAGTTGATTCAGACAGTTCTTGCCCATTTAATAGTTGCTCTGATGGAGGGACTTACTTGTGGCGCTTGCTACTCTGCCATCTTCCCACGGTTCCCATTAGGAATTTGTGTGTGTGTGTGTGTGTTTAAAGTGCTGTGATAGTAGGATGACCTCCAGAATAGTGAGTCACAAGGTTATTTTTTTGTGGCTGTTGAGTAGCCTGACATGCCCATGTAATTAAACACTGGTATTAGCTATAATTTTTTTTTTCTTTTTAAATTTTGGGCAGGAAGTGGTATAGGAAGTTTTGTAAAGACCTTGTAATTGCTTTTAAGAGAAGTCAGAACAGAAGAGTACAACTAAAGGATGTAGTAACATTTCAGGACTTGATCAAAATCTTTTGACTTTATTTTGTAAACAAATAACAGAGTAACCTAAAATGACTATAGCAAGTTATGTCATATGTTTTTTTTTTTAAAACTTGGGACCTTGTACATGGGAAGCAGGCATTCAACCACTGAGCCACATCTGTTCCCCAATGAGAGTTGCTTTTTTTTGTTTGTTTAGGACCTCGTACATGAGAAGCAGGTGCTCAACCACTTCAGCTACATCTACTCCCCTCATGTATTTTTTTTTTCACTTTTTAATTTTTTTAAAGTTACTTTGATTACATTAATGTTAAAGAATACATAGGGGATTCCGATATACTCCGCTCCCCACACCGCCCACAATTTTCCCACATTAGCAACATCTTTCATCAGTGTGGTACATTCATTGCAATTGATGAACACATTTTGGATCATTGCCCTAAGCATGGATTATAGTTTACATTGTAGTTTACACTCTCTCCCATTCGACTCTGTAGGTTATGGCTAGATATATAATGGCCTGTATCTGTTGTTGTAATGTCATTCAGGATGATTCCCAAGTCCTGAAAATGCCACGGTCCCCCTCCCCCCATTACACCTGTTTTCCCCTCTCCCTAACCCCAGAACATCCATGGGTCACTGCCTCCACAACAATGGTATTTCTTTCATTATAGAATCACAATAAGTCTGTAGTAAAATACTAGTAACTTTATTTTGGTCTATAATTCATTTCCCAGTCTTGAGGAATCTAGGATGGTATACCCATTCCACTGTTAATTGAGGGGGGCTTCGATCCCATACATCCAGTGGATGGGACTCTCTTGCTTGCAGTTACAGACATCATATATTTTTTAAACCAATTTTTGCAAGGACAATTTGGGGTTTGATTTTTATTTTCTAATCAAAATTAACGAACTACTAAAAGAAACCAGTAATAGAATTTTAGAGTTGGAAGAGACCTTAGAAGTTATGTCTTCTTTCCTGTCCTGTTTTCCTTTTCTCTTATCTTTGTTTCTTAAACATCTATTGTGAATACTACACCCAAACCATAGTAAGCTCACAATTCAGTGAGCCCTAGCCTCCATGCTCTGAAGGAATTCCTTCCTCCACTCCCTGTCAAACAGTCATGTAGTCTCTCAGTGATTACTTTAAAGGACAGGACTCTCGAGACCAGATAATTCACTCTTTTTAATCTTTAAATTTAGGAAGGCCTTCCATTCAGGACTGCCTCTTAGCCTTCTGGTCTAAGTTCTCTCTGGGGCAGTAATGAACAAGTCTTTTTCTGCTGTATATTAACAACCATTTAATATGTAAGGACTCTGTGTCCCCTTAATTCACTCTCTTTAGACTGTACATATCTGCTTTCCTGTTCCTCATAGTCACAATTTCCAGAATACTCATCATCCTGAGTTTGTCTCGTTGTGTTGGGATTATGCTAAAAATCAGTGGCACCAAATTGGTGATTCCAAGTGTGGTTTGTCCAAGGTATGTATGTATGTATGTGTGTATGGAGGGATTCATATTTCTTGTAATCAGAATACTCCTGTTAATTCAGTTTTTGTTAATTCACTGTCTTTCAGGAACTGTATTATATGTTTTTGGCTCATTAAACCTGTGAGCAACCAAATCCCTCAAATGTTTAAAAAAAAAAGAGAGACAGAAAGAAAGAAAAAGAATATAATGACTTATTAAGCCAGACTTCCTCCCGTCTTTACATGTGTAAAAAATTGTTTACAGCCATACCTCAGGGATATTGTGTGTACGGTTATAAACCACTGCAATAATGGAAGTCACATGAAATTTTTTCTTTCCTAGAGCATGTATCCTATGTACAAAGTACTATATATAGTAATAATATTTATTATTGTTAATAAGAACCAATCCATAGAAGCCTCAATCTCGGTCAGGTACTGCTATACTAAGCACTTTCCATATGTTATTCATTTACTCTCCAACTTTACTAGCTATAGATATGTACCATCATACTCAGGCAATCTGACTCCATAGTTTGTCTCTCAACTATTATTTCTGCTTGGTTTTGGTTTTTTTGATAATATTTTCTGGAAGTCAGTCTGTTTTGCCGAGGTTTGTTTTGTTTTGTTTTGTTTTGTTTTGTTTTGTTTTTGAGGTACCAGGGCCAGGAATTGAACTGCCAGGGCCTGGAACCTCGTACCTGGGAAGCCTTTGTGCTGCTGTGTGTACTTTGTGCTGATGAGGCAGGTGACAGGTTTATTTTGAGTGTGCATAATAACCTAAAAACTCAAAGATGAGAGTGATAAAAACTCAAAGGAAAATCTGAAATGAAATTTTTTGTGTGTGATATATATTCTCAGGGAATCCTCTTGCCTCCTATTGGTGACCTTTTTCTGTTTTGGGGTTCACCAGCCAACTTGTGAAGTTGTTTCAGTGTCAGTCCCTGGGTTAAGAGTATGTGACTTATGGAGTATATTCTTTCTTTTCTAAAAATTAGGTACATTTTCTTCTCTCAAGTTTTCTGGAATCTCTAATGTTGCCCATGATTTTTCAAATATATATGTATATATATTTATCAGCAGAGGTTGCAGCAGCATGTCTGTAGTCCCATCTGTAATGTGGGTATCAAAAACTGAACTTATTAAGAATAGCTTGATATTTGCTTGTTTCCTCACCTGTCAGTGAGTATGGTTCTTCCACTACATTTGTTCAACCTCTTATTTTTTAAAATGTTACTTTTTAGGCGAGTACCTCTTTTCTCTTGGCCATCAATTAAATTGCACTGTTCTCCTATTTCTAATATAACTACTGTGGAGTCCTTTTGTTGTCTTTAGCATTTTTCCTGAGCTTAAACTGTTTCCAACCTAATTTTTTTCTAATACATATGTGTGTTCACATTACATTCTTGTTTTTTTTTCCTTCCAATTCTACAGTTCTGTTCTAAGCCATGTTTCTTTTGGAGTCACCAGGCATGATCATGAAAACATATCTATTTTACCTGATGTTTTGTTTTTAGCTCTTTTTTAGTAAAATTTAGGAGATATGTTTCAGTTCATCGTGTCTTTTCTGTGGCTATTTGTTCTAACACTAAATTATTTGGAAATGATGAACGGTTGTATCACCCCCAAATCCCAACTAAAGCACCCTTATCAATAAGAATTTGGTAATACTGTAAATTGGTTTATATCTGCTCTTTCAGTAGTGATTCAGAAGAATTAACACATCCATGAATGGTAAATGATTTTAACCTTTCTCTTTCCAAAGGTGATTGTTTTAAAAACATCCTTAGGAGTCTAATTGGTAAATAGTCTTCTGTTCATCTTACATTACCAACTCATTGAGTGTTTTCACTGGCATGAATAGTACAGTTGTTAGATACTTCTGAACTTTTGTGGTTTCTGTTGTTTCATTAGGAACAAGTAAATGGAGATCCTGGAGAAGCCAACCCAACTGAGTTTGAAAACTCTATCTTTGGTGAGGCTGAGATGGATCATCTCCCAGGCAGGGATTCTCTCTCAGTTAATGAAGATGCCTCCAGTGATACAGACAACAGTGAGTATGAGGACTGTCAGGAGGAGGAGGAGGAGGAGGAGGAAGAAGATTGGCAGACATGTTCAGAAGAAGATGGCAACCTTGGAGAAGAGTCTTGTGGCCAGGAATGGAAGGAAAGTTGTATTGCAGATTCTGAGGCTCAGGACGGGAAAACTCCACAGAAGAGACAAATACACAATTTTAGTCACTTGGTATCGAAGCAGGAATTACTAGAGATCTTTAAGCAGCTACACACTGGGAAGAAGGTGAAGGATGGGCAGCTTACTGTTGGACTGGTAAGATGAAATTGTTGCCACTGTGAAGATCTTCATTCCCTATCATTTAGTAGCAGGGCTGGGACCTCCAGAAACCAGTCAAACTTCTGGAATCATAGTGAACATTATTGCACTCGTTGCCCACTGGCATTGTGGGAGTAAGCAGTGTGACATTCAAAGCCCAATCAAATAAGTGAACTTTCTCAAGGCGTATATTGGGTACATTCCAGTTCATAATAAATAACTTCTCCAATCTCCTTCCAGAGAAGCCATTGACGAATCATAAGAATTACTAAGAGGGACTAGAATGAGCTCTTTTCATGTTTTCTTTAGACTTCTAATCCAATGTTCTTACCTTTTTCTGTACGCTTTTGGCATTCCGAGATCCTTGGTAGTAGCCACTTAATACTGTAAATATCCCAAATATGTAGTGGGGGAATCCCGAAATCTTGGAGCCAGGCAAAATCAGATGCTGGGAGCAGATGTGGCTCAAGCAGTTAAGTGCCTGCTTCCCACATGGAATGTCCCAGATTCGGTCCCTGGTGCCTCCTAAAAATAAAAACTAACAACAAGCAAACAAAAAAACCAACTCAAGGGAGCTGATGTGGTTCAGTGGTTGAGTGCTGGCTTCCCACATACAAGGTCCTAGGTTCAATCCCTGGCCCCGGTACTTTAAAAAAAAAAAAAAAAAAGATGCTTTCATTGCACGAATACCACATAAAAAATGAGGACAAGATCACATCCTTAATTACATATCCAAAGGTGGCTATAAATTTGCTCCAAACTCCAGGGAAATACAACCTGGCTCCATATGGCTTTGTCCTTTGCTAAGGAGATATAAGATGTTAATGAAAAAGAAAGAGAAGTCTTTGTTCTCTTTCTGGGAGGGAAAAAAAACAGTAGAGGAAAGGAAATCATAGTACATTTGTCTTCAAACTCTTTGTGTTACATGCCAAGTATAGCTAATCTTAATTCTTTTTGAGCCCCCATACCCCTCAAAAAAAAAAAAAAAAAAGCTTTATTTAAAATAACTATAGTAGTAAATAGATATATTATTTTCACGGACTAGTTAAAAGAGTTGTCTCTGGAGTCAGATCTAGGTATAATTCGCAGTTTTAACTAACTTGCTATGAACTTTGGGAAAGTTCTGTTACTTTTCTGAGTTTAATACTTAATTTGGTCAATATTGTTCTAAAAATTCATCTTCCACATGTATTGGAAAGCCCAGCAACTGTTTCAAATTATTCTTTCTTTCTCACTTTTATGAAAATTCTAAGCAGCCTCCCTCACTTTCTGAATTTCTTACTCTAGAAATCCTGAGAACAGATTAATTTATTCATTCTACAAACATTTATTGAGCACCCGCCACATGCCAAGCTCTGCTGCGTGCCAGCAGTGTATTGGTAGGCAGGGCAGACATAGTCCCCGTTCTCTAGCTCACTGGCCTGCAGGGGAGGCAGACCTTGAACAAGGAATTCTGAGTGCAGTAAGTGTTCAATGGGGGGAGGAAGTTCAACACCCTGTGGAAATGTATAATGAGGGAATCAGGGATCGGGGCGGGGGCTGCTGCAGCAAGAGTTGTGGAACAAATAACATTTAAACAGGATCTACTATGAAGAGAATGCAGAATTCTTAAAGAAAAAGATCTGTGTTTTATAAATAACAGTAATATATCCTGTAATTAAGATAATAATACAAGACATTAAAAGAAGATTGAAGTTAGTTGACAGTTGACTGAAATCTTTATGGAGGAGGTTGTGCCTTAAAATATAATGTCAGGTTTTGACAAGTGAAGACGGAAAGGAAATGCATTCCAGACAAAAGAAATTCGAATGCTTAAGCAAAGCCCAGAGGCCCTGGAATGTTCATAGCGTCTTCGTGGAATGACAAGTGATTGAGTGTGACTGAGGTTTGAAGAGTGGTGAGAGTTAAGACCGGAATGGTGAATGCATGTACATTATGAGTTTTGTAATAGAGGGGAATAGTTGGAGATTTTATAGTCAAGGGGATAGGTACTCGTAAGCTTCCAGTCATGTTGACAGGGGAGTCGTGTAATTTCGGGAATTGGATTTGGAGACATGGGGGAAAACCAGGTTTGCTCATCACTTTGAGAACTTCTTTTGTTCTTTTATATGCTCCCATTTTTATCTGAGGCAACATGAAATTTTAGATTTATTGATAATGTTGGGGGGAGTTGGTGGTGGTAAGAATGGGTTTTTCCCCGGCCTGAACCCAAAAGTTTTTAACTCATCAAGTCATTAAGCCATTTTAATTTTTTAGCCTGCAAGTTGGAAACTTGCTAGAAAGTTTTTAAAATTAAAAATAGTTATATGTTGTGACTAAAATGCCTGTCACCTAACATTTATGTAAACGAAGTATCTTTTAAAAAATAAAAAAAGTGAGGGAAAAAAACCGCCTGTCAATAAACACAGAGCATCTTCTGAAGCGACCAGTTGTTCGTGCCAGTGTTATTGCCATTTACTTAATATCTTTGGATTGATAGATGTACTGCTTGACTTCCTCTAGTCAGTAACTTCTGAGTCTTTTCTAGGTGGGCTACCCTAATGTTGGTAAGAGTTCAACAATCAACACCATCATGGGCAACAAGAAAGTGTCTGTGTCTGCCACACCTGGTCACACCAAGCATTTCCAGGTATTTTTGCAGCATTAGTCTCCATTTCTTTCTCAGCCACTCCCTCCCTCTGGGTATTTGCTGCAGATCTTTGTGCTGCTCTTCTTCATCTGCTGTATGGTCAGCATCAACCTCTGACTTGTCTTTCAGACTCTGTATGTGGAGCCTGGCCTCTGCTTGTGTGACTGCCCAGGCCTGGTGATGCCATCCTTTGTCTCTACCAAGGCGGAGATGACTTGCAGTGGAATCCTGCCAATAGACCAGATGAGAGATCACATCCCACCTGTAGCACTAATATCCTTTCTGCTTCAGAAAGAATCTAGTTGTTTTATGTATGCCGGGGCTTCCAGTTTGGTTTGACATTGCTTGCAGCATCATTTGATGGATTCAGGTCTGATATCTAAGGATGGGGAATCTAAAATGCTTGTTGGTGTCTGCCTATGTTTATACAATGAGATAGCATTAGAACTTCAGAAATAGAACCTCATCTCCTGATTTCAGCTGTGTAGCCTAGTGTAATTGGAACAATATTAACTCATTCAATTTTCAAAACAACTTTTGAGGCAGGTACTGCTATTATTCCCATTTCTCCATACATGAGGAAACCGAGGCACAGAGAACTTAAATAATTTGCCCAAGATCTTACAATTGAAAAGAGGTGGATTAGGAACACTGCTACCTCTGAGCAGCATAATGAGTTAACTTACATGAAGCATCTAAGATAGTGCCTGGCATGAAACAAGTATTCAGACTGATCCATCAGAAACTCTGCTGGATCTAAGATTTTACCCTGCTTCCAAGCTGACAAGGTAGTCTGTTACTGTTTCATGGATGCTAGCAGAAGACAGGAAACTCCATGAAACTGGCAGACTAATTCGTTAACATGTAAGTAGAGTAAAATTCCAGACCCTGACAGTTCACAACAGTATCGTTAATGACTACATTTAAGGCCACAGCTTTGTTTCCCCCAACTTCTGTTTTCTTTTAGTAGAAGAAATAATTAAGAATTAGTTTATCCAGGATATATAAAATGTGGTCTGTAAAGTGGAATACTGTCAATTTCACTGAATCTTGCGGTAACATGGGTAAGAATCTAAAAACATACAGTATATACGTAAACAGTATGACACCAGTTTTGTAAAAATTTGCATAAAACAACACTATTAACAGGTACATGTATTTATATAAGTTAAAGTATGAAAAGCAGACTGGCTGAAGGATGCATACAAGCTGTGTTGGCCTCTGGATGGGGAGTTGGGGCTGATAAAATATTTTATTTTATTTTTTAAAATGTATTCTTTTTTTTTAAGATTTATTTTTTATTTATTACATATCCCCCCTTTCTGCTTGTTCTTGCTGTGTTCATTTTTGCGTCCTTCTGTGTCTGCTTGTCTCCCCCCACTGCGGCGACCCGCTGAGTCAGCTTACTGCATGGCGGTCTGCCCGCTCGAGGAGACCCCGGGAACCAAACCCGGGGCCTCCTATGTGGTAAACTGGCGCCCTACCAATTGGGCTACAGCTGGCCCCCAAAATATTTTAAAGGTTTAAATTTTGGTACATAATTTTTAATAGGCAAAATACTATTATTCTTAGTAGTTGGCAGCACCAGTGTTATATTGTGCACTTTTTTTTTTTTTTAAGTCTCTGTAAATTAATCAGTCAACATAAATTGCACTTACTGCAAGCCAGATACTGGGTTAAGTGGTAATGCAAGATACAGGCAGCAATCCGACATGGATCTGGCCCTTAAGGAGTGTTCATTCTATAGGCAATGGAAGGCATGTCCATAAATAAATGATACAAGGTAGAATGCTGTAAAGTGGCTTAAAAAAATACAGAGAAGACACTGTGGAAGATTAGACAAGAGAAGAAAAGATAATCTCTCCTTGCATAATTGTAAGGATTTAGAAGCAGAGACTCTCTCTGCTTTATCTCTTTGGATCATTTCACAAATTTGTAGTTTATTAGGAATCTTGGTTTTCAAGGTAAAAATGTGTCATCATTAAAGTATTTTAGAGTTAATATTTTATGTATTTACTAATTTAAAGTGATATTGGTACATAAGCCTTTGTTTAAAAGAAAAACAATCTTTTAATATTAATGTATGATTGTACTTTTCCTTTAGGGAGGAGAAAAGGGTGTTTGTCATAGACAGACTGTGTTCCAAGAAGCATCTCCCAGGCACCATAGGGAGGAGGGGGTCAATTCAGGGAAACAGATTCCTTGACAAGCTTAGGTTTGCCAGAATATTCCAAGACATGTTTTAGAAGCTACCTATGGAATTAATATCATAAAGCCTAGAGAGGATGAAGATCCCAATCGAGCTCCAACATCAGAAGAATTATTGACAGCTTATGGATGTGAGTTGTGATTTATTTTAAAACATGTGCAAAATGAAATAATGTGATTAACAAAACAAATACTGCTCTGCAAAGAAACAAATTCAGAACTTTTCAGCAATCCTCATGTCATCTTCCAGTGTTAATGTTTTTTTTAGTTAGGGAAGATGTTTTGTAACCCTTGTCACTTCCCCAGGTCTGCCCTTTCTTGACCTTCAAAGTATAGCTTCCTTGGGAAGCTGCATGCCTTCTGTGCTCTCTTCTCTGGCCTTTCTGCATAAGAGGACTAGATGGGAGCAGTGTTGAAAGCTCCCATAGGGAGCTCAGGTCCTGTCAGCTTCTAAAGATGAGCCCTTAGGACATTTGCCCTACTGATGGTACCCAGTGTAAGATTGCTGATCTGAGGCTACTGTTGGCTTTTGCTGGTGTCTTCTCCCAAACAGGGAAGAAAAGGGGGATTGGGAAGAAAATGAATATGATTATCAGAGGAGGAGAGGAAATTTATGAGACCATCAGAAGGGAAAGCCTTCAGAAATTGGGACAGAGCAGAGCTTGGTTAGGATAGGGACATAATACGTCCCCTCTTTCCCCTGCCATTTGTCCCTTGTAACCTTGTTTGACATTAAAATAAGTCCCTAGCTATCCCACCTCCATGTTTTACCACAATTCCATATGGGAATTATCTTTGCCTATCATTTCTCCCAACTTTTTTTTTTTTTACTTACCTTAAATACAAACTTGAAAGGTGGTCTGTAGAAACATTTCCATGCAGGTATAACAATTTTAAGGAATTGCTGCTGGCTAGGAAAGAGTCCAGGTATTTGGGCATTTACTGGCAGAGAAAAGTGATTTGATATGAACCACTCTTAAATCAGACTTTGAACTTAACCTTTGAACTGATAAAATCGGAGTAAAGAAAAGGCCAGTTAGTTTGTGAAAATGGGATGACCACACACAGTTTCTAAGATCACCATCTGCAGGTCCATGCAGACTAAAGTTTCAGACAGTTAAGAGTTGAAGAGAAATTTTGTAGAGTAGATTCTTAGAAATAAAGTTTTGAAAGCCATTGCCAAATTACTCTTGTTGTAATTTGTGTTTCTTTAACTACTGGTAAAGTTGAACATCTTTTTTTTTTTTTTGACCATTTATATTTCTTTTGGGAATTGCTTTTTACTATGTTGTCTTTGTTATAATGACTTGTAGGTGTTGTTTGTTACATATTTTCCCATTTATGTTAATTTATGGCTTCTTTATACCTATAAAAGTTCACAGATTCAGTAGACTTACTTTTTTCTATTTTGGCTTAGCTGAATTGGGTGTTTTACTTGGGAACACCTTCCCTATTCCCCAAGGGATAAAATGATTTTACTATAATTTCTGTTTTTCTAACCTTTAGATTTTTAACCTGCCTAAATTTATTTTTTGGTATGTTGTGTATTAGGGTTCTGTTTTCTTCTAACTAAAAAAGCCAGCACATATTATGTGAAAGAGCTAGGTTTTGAATCCTAGGTTTTGAATACAAGCTGTCTGCCAGAGTCCATGTTCTTAAGCACTATACTCTGTGACTCCTAACTGAATTAGTGTTAAAGGAATCTTTGCTTTATATTTGGGAAACGGGGAAAAAAAAGTGTATCAAATAAACTTACTCTATTGCTTATAGTTTTGTTAATAATATTGGCGGCAGTGTTTTCCTACCAGTGATGTAATAAATAGTTCAAATCAAAGGATGCAAGAAATTAAGAGTAGAGAGAAATCAAGTGTGTCTGTCATGGCTTGGTGCTAGGTAATTGTTAGGGTGTCAGACATAACTTTGTAGTCTCCACTTGAGTTATTGGATATTTTTTAATGCTAACCAAAATATTTTCTACAGTGATAGTTGAGTAATTTTTTTTTAAAAGATGGAGTAAAGGTGTATTATTGTTAGTGTAGTAATGAAAAAGATTAAATTTCCATCACCTCAGTTGTTTCGTTGTGTTATTCTAACTTAGGTATTGCAAAATTCATTTCTCCTCACAGATATGCGAGGATTCATGACAGCTCATGGACAGCCAGACCAACCTCGGTCTGCACGGTACATCCTGAAGGATTATGTAAATGTACGTGAACCCTGCTTCTTGCTGCTTTTGAATAAGCGGATCTTTTTTTAATACATAGTGTGTTCTTAGGTAATGGCAATGTGTTAAACTAGAAAAGAGAAATTTTCTCATTGAGATTGCATTATAACCTGGGTTGTGTTTTTAATCCAGAGAAATAAGCATCATATAAACCATTGATCGATGGAGAACGAAGGTGGCTCAAGCCAATGGCTACCTCCCTCCCACATGGGAGGTCCCTAGTTAGGTTCCTGGTGAAAAAAGACAAGCACACAACTAGCAGACAGCCCAAACAACAATGGGAGGCGGGGAATAAATAAATAAAATAAATCTTAAAAAAATAAAAAGAGGTAGATGGGCAGCATATCATGAAAGATGAGCTCTGAACACCTATTATCAAAGAAAATGTAAAATGTATGCCTCTGGTTATTCCACCTTCTACAGCCCTTTGCTTATTTCTGTTTCATCTATTATCACAGTCTTCCTTACAGTACAGCTGTTTACATACCTGCCTTCCTACACTTAGGCAGTAACAATAATAATAATAATAGCTGACCTTTATGAGAAGCTTACTCTGTTAGGAATAATTCTGAATGTTTTATATGTATTATCCCCTTAGAAAGGTTTAACAAATCTATGAGGTTATTAGCCCCATATTATAAATGAGAACATGCTAAGTTTGGGATTTCCCTCATGAGTAAAATAATAGTAGCTATCTCATGGGATTATTATAGGGAATAAACGAGAACAGTGGATATAGAGCACTAAGCTCAGTAGCTGGCACATAAGCCCCCAATAATTGTTAGGTTTAATAGTAAATTTAATTCTTTACACTAAAAATAAGCATTACAGGACCTTATTAACAAGTTATGAGAACTTGGCTTTATTCCCTCCTTTTCTCAGGATAGATCAATGGAGCGCTTCAAGAATAGAAATAAAAGTGGGCAGCCATATTCTCTTGCCTTCAATTGAGGAAGAAGTTACTGGAATATTTGTGTGGATAAATCATTTATTCATTTATCATTTATGATGCTGTGGAGGATGCAAAGATAAGTTAAAAAACAATCACAGCTTTTAGAGCATTTATGGTGGAGGGAAAGAGGCAAATGTGCACCTAGTGAACAACTGCAACCCTGTATACAGGAATGTCTTGATTTCAGTTTTCTTGCCCGGTATTTCCATTATTGCAGTCATAATGGCCAGGCTGTGCCCTGGTTTTTGTTTTGGAATATATTAACCATAATTGTAATTATATAAGCATGCTGAAGAATACTTTCATAGAAATGCAGACATGGTTAAAAGAAAAACAGGTGGGGAGTAAGAGAAGATTCATTCTAGTCTGTGGGTGTTATGGGAAGATTTTATGAAGGAAGTGACATTTTAACAAGGCCTTCGAAAATGGGTCGGCTTTATACAGAAGTGGGACGGGGTGGGGACAGAGGGGAGACTTGTTTTACTTAGAAGGAGCAGCATGGGCAAAGGTAAGATTTATTAAATGTGTGTGAACGGCTGTTGGCTGTGTTGATGAGGGTCTAAACTGTGGTAGAATAGAATTCAGACTGGTTATATGGATTGCTAATTTTGAAAAAGTGGATTGCTGTAAAAACAGGTGAAACTGTAATCTAATCATCTTTGACAATTCAGAAATTTCCAAATTTTAAAGTACT
>PVKH010007020.1:0-20548 GCA_004027955.1 Chaetophractus vellerosus | reverse complement strand
AACATCAGAGTACCTCTCTCTCCTTTGCTAATTCCACTGCAGCCACACTGACTTTCTTTCTACTCCTGTGAGGTTCACTGTCACCTTGGACCTTCAGATGAGAATGTTTTTCCTTTATATTTTCTCATGGTTTGTGTCTTCTCGTCATTAATATCCCAGCTCAAATGCTACATACTCAGAGAGGCCTACCTACAGTAAACTCTTCAAGGTCACTATCTAATCCATAGTTCAGTTTCATTTTCTTCACTGCACTACATAAAACTATCTATCCAAATGAAGTTTTACTTCTCCCCCACCCCAACTAAAGGCCAACTCCATCTCTGGTTTGCTTGTCAGTGACTCAAGGACTGTGCCTGCACATAGTAACTACTCAATCAATAGCTGTTGAGCAAATGAGGGAATGAAAGATTAATGAATAAATGAACAATGATAAAATGGGGATAAGATAAGACATGAGATCCCTGGGGAATTAGAGAAACCAAGTCTGGGTCTACAACATCTTCAGCATAAAAGAACTCAAACTTCTACTAATTAAATAAAACCTAATTACTGGGAAAGGGAAGGGTGTAAAGAAGATGTATTCTTTTCTAGAAATTAGAAGTTTGAACCAGAAGTAAATAGATATTAAACATTTGTATAATAGCAAAGGGAGTAAAAAGAATAAGAGAGTGAAAAAAAATTTAAGTAAAGAGAAGGAAAAAAAAACCTAACTTATTCTGGTCACATCTACCTCAATAACAATGCATGGAACCACTGCTTTTCTTAGGGAGCAAAGAAATTGCTGGTAAAAAAAATAAAAATCTTTGTAGTGAACTTGAGAAATATAAATTGAAAAGGACAGACTCAAAAAAAAAAAAAGATTGCTAATGCTATTGGAAAAGTTATCAAATCAGAAATGTCCCTGTCATCAGAGTTAATGAACCAGAGATAGGTAAGCAAAGCATACGAAATAGAATATTTAGAAAGAAAATTCTTTCATGGTGATAACCTTATTAAATTTTAGTATTAGAGCATCCAGGATGAACCATCTTATGTCTTTATTTATTACTTATTCTTGGTCTGCAATAATTTTTCTCCACAAACAGGACTTTCCTACGCGAGATTATATACAACGCTGAACCATCAAAAGCTGCCTCCAGTGTCTTTTGTTTTTGTGAGGAAATTGAATAGAAATAAAGGAAAAAACTAAATTTGATGGTTCATCAAAGATTTCCCAGACTTCTCTTCCAGGTACATAAAGAAATCTGCTACCAAGCATTCCAAAATGTTATCATTCTGGCTATTTCTATTCCTGGAGAATAAACTTTTCTTTCCAAGTTTCTGCTTTCTAACTGCTTGCCCACGCCTCCCCCCACCCCCATCTTGCTAGATGAAACCTTGAAATAAAACACAATGCAATGAGAATAGCAAGGGCTTTGCTGTTACCTAGGCTTGAGTTGAAATTCTACCTCTGTTCTTATTTACTAGCTGTATGAATTTTTTAAAAATTAATGTTAAAAAAAAAGAAAACTTTCACTTTAAGTCTTTAAAAAATGCCAGAATCCCTGTAGTCTTACTTTGCCAAGCCCTAGGTTTCCAGAGCCTTCTCTGTACACTTTGGGGCTAGATTCAAGGTCATGTTAGTTAACTGTACCTTGCTAATAATTCAAGTTGTTAGTTCCACTGACAATGCTTTCGGTTAACTCCTTTCTACAACTCCTAAAAATAATACTAAATCTGTTCTTTCCAAGCTCTCAATTCCACTTCTATTTCTCTTATTTCCAGCCAAACTGTAACCTTCCTCTCTCTTCTCTACCCTCAAAACTCTCACTATGCTATCTTCTCACTTTCCTGCTGTCCCTTTTGAGGAAGAATGTCTCCTCCTCCATACTAATCCCTTGATTCCACTTATTTCAACCCTCCTCCAGGAACTCTGCCCCACAAATTTTACCCTCCTCTTTCTTACTGATTCTTTTCCCTCTTCCACCAAATGAGATTCAGTTGTATTTATCCCCAAAGTTAAATTCCCTTGGCCTGGCTAATCTCTGGAATTACTTAAGTATGTCTCTCGTTTTTTGTTTGTTTTTCCTGTCTTCCTAAGCAAGCAAGCTTTTACATGCTGTCTCCATTTATTCCTTAATCCCAAGAAATATTCTTTCATTCTTTTATTTATTCTCCAATATTTTTTAATTTATCCAAATATTTATTATAGACCTATTATATTTCAAGCAATATGCAAGGTTCCAAGGATGCAAAGATGAAAAAGAAACTAGAGCAATGCTCAAGATCTCTTCCCAAACACCACTGAAATTCTGCTATATGGAAAATCAAGGCCTTTTATTGATCTTTATTTCTCTCTACCTCTCGATAACATTTAGTATTACTAACCAATCCCTACTTTGCAAAATTTCCCTCCCTTAGATTTCAAAGCACTGTATTATCCTAGTTCTCCTCCTATATTTCTGACATTTCCTTCCATTTCTCTTCAACTAGCTGTACTTTCTCCTTTCATCCATTAAAATGTGGATATTTCCCCACACCACTCTTCTAGGTCCTCATGTCTTTCCTTTCTACACTCTCTCCCTTATGATCTTACCCATCAAGCATAGCTTTTAGTATCAACTTTGTGCTAATGAATCACAAACAGTAACAGATAAATAAGGAAATGAAGGTTGTAGAGGTTGGGAAATTTGCCCAAGGTTACAGGAATAGGAAGGAGTTGAGTCAGGTCTTGAACCCTGACAATCTGATTTTAGAGCCAGTACTCTCAAATGATAGATAGATAGATGATAGATAGATACATAGATACATAGATACATAGATACATAGATAGATAGAATATTTCACTGTGTCCTGAGGACATTTCTCAAAGACCAAATCCATTTTTCAATGGTCTTTTACATATTTCAACCTGTATATACTGCTTACATATCAAATTCAGTATACCAATTCATCATTTCCCCTTATTAAAATCAGTCTCTGATCCTGACTTCTCAATTTGTTACATGAAAATTACAATTCTCCCCATGACTCAATCTTGAAACCTTTGTGTCCTCACTTTCCCTTATCCCTTGTATCTTAAGGTTACAGAATCTCAGTATCTTTCACACTCTATACCAGTCTATCTCTGCCAAATAATTTTCTTTAATGTGTCTCCACTATATTTAAGGCAATCTCAACTTGGCTGTCAAAGATGTTTATATGTTTTTAAATGTTTCTTTCCTGATTTCCCACACCAATTTTCTATCCTTCACGCCAAAGGGCACTTTGGATTCTTCCCTGAACATAAAGTGATTCTCTACACCTGCATATCTCTGTCCTTCTGCCTTCCTTTCATCCATCTTAACCTATACTTCCTCCATTATTATTTATCTTGATTCCACAACTAAATGACATCACTAGGCATACTGAATTCTTTATTCTTTCACCTTTACCTCTTCTACAGTTAGTCATGTGTCTCCTATTCTCCAAACCAGGTTATAACTGTTCTTTCTTAACTAGCCATATTTGTTAGTCTTCATACCCCACAGCATTCTTTGGATGAAAATGGTAGATAAGATGCTCAACTTTGCTTTATTTCCTTATCAACAGTAGGTATAGGTTACCATATTCCTCACTACTAAATGTTAAGTTTCAAAGGTACATATTCATACAGATAAAAAATGAAGAAGGGTTTATTTTCTCAAGGATAAAACGGGTTTTTAAAGAGAGAACATTGTTATAGGAATAGGGTTACTGATCCAGAGACCTAGCCAGGTCCTAATCCAGATAATTAGCTCCTGTTTCTCAAAATCCCTCTGATATTTCAGCTGGCTAATGCCATCCCTCCCACCCAATTCCCTGGACTGACAGGGAATGTGATGTGCACTATGAAAAGTACAATATTGTACTGGGAGACAGCAGGCCTTACAGCAGCGGGTACTGGAATCCCTGAAATTCCCTTATGTATACCCCAGGAGTGTAGTGAGACTCAATGGTTTTTAAAATCATTATTTGCAAAAATAAACTAATCTCAGTAACCCTTTGAATATCCTTGTTCATCTTGTAGCACCATCTCTTTATTATGTCACTGGCAAATTACAGCCGTCATGATTATCAGCACTAAATGGATGAAACAGTGCTATAGCTAATCAAGTAATTGGTTTTCTCTGTCAATATAAGACATTCCATGTATTTTTCTCCATGCACCCCTCCTCTTCATATTCCCTTTTCAATATAAGAGAGTTGTGTCGAATATAAGGGAGTTATATAGACTTAAATAAGATTACCAGTTAAATTTCATTTTTCCTGATCATGCAGAGGCCTAGGAAGCAGAGGGGGAATTCAACCCAAAGAATGCTTTTTTTCCTAAATAATTTCCAAATCAGGTAAATGTTAGGGAAAAGGAGGCCTCAATCCCACTTATAATAGCAAAAAGGTTCACAGCTTTATTTTTTCCTTCTAATAGAAATGCAATGGTCTGAAATTAGATCTAAATTCAGAGAGCAAGAGAGTACTTTAATTCTGAAATGCTGCTTGTGGTCTGGAATTAGGATTTTTCCAAACCTGCCTTCTAATAAACATGCCACCTTTGAGTCATTGCTTTTGGTATCAGTAGAAGGCTCTCTGCTCTTCTCCCAAAGCTCCTACTTTAATTCCAAAAAAATTTACTATTAATAATTTATGTTGAGCAAAGCAATTTTCTTTTGTTTCCCTTTAAAATACAAGCTATGCACTCCTTAACACTAATAAAACTGGAAAGATCTTATATATTTAAAAATTTTATAGCTAAGATCCTTTTAAAAACAGGAAAAATAATTGCATAGCTGAGCTTAGGAAGATTAAATATTTAAAATGAAATTATTTTCTAAGTGAATGAAAGATATTCCCATTATTTCAGTGGTAAGAATATTTTCCAACCACTAGCTTGTGCTGAATTATAAATTACATCACAGAATTAATCTGACAGTACAATTTTGAGCTTCTAATAAAAAAAATGGCAATAGTTGGGCAAGTGCATTCAAACCTTACTATTTAAAGTTCTGTGCTTGTGTATTCATTAATCATATGACTGTATAATTTTGGAGTCATTTATTCATTCACTTATTCAATATATATCAGTGCCAGACATTATTCTAGGTACTGGACATTCAGGCAGTGGATAATGTCAATACCATTTTTGGATACCTTGCTTACTTTTGGTTTTGAAGTAACAGAAATCTGCAAATATTTTTTGCAACAGATGTTAACCAATATTGCAAATGCAGAGACTATTTAGCTTTTCTTCTTTATAAACACAAACAGAATTCTCTAAGGCACTTATATAATATAGATAGATTTTTTTAAAGTTTCTATGATACTGTCCTTTATTTTAGGAGGGTAGTTACTCAATTTTGCTTTTGTATTGCCCTAAAGCTAATTCTTCTCTTATCATTTGTTCATCCCTAATGACTCAATGCCATAAAATTCCACAATGCACCTTATTTAATTTTCAACAGAACATGCCACACTTAATGATTCACTGGAAGAAAAAATTCCATCTCTTTTAATCAGTTTTTACATCCTTTCATGAAACTCTATACATGGTAAATCAATCACCCTGGATTAGAAAATGTTTCATATCTACTCTCAAGTTCACTCCTTAATGGCACTTCCCAATTTCCTGGCCTCACAAATATTTTTTTCATAATATCCTATTAATTTGTTCCTTTTCTATTCATCTATTTTCTACTCATCTATTCAAACCTGGTTACTTCCAAAACCCAGTTCAGACATCAGCTCTTCCAAGAAGTCTTCCCTTACCTTTCACCAAACCAACAGTTATCTCCTTGTACCTCCATACCTGGTAAAAACTTCCATTGTGACACTTAGCAACATGTATGATAACATACTTGACTCTACATATGTTTACCTTGAGAAGACGGATCTTATCTTTGAGGCTTTGTTTAACCAGCACCTAGGAGAAGGTCTGAAAAAATTGCTTGTCGAACTGAAATTGAGACTTAGAATCATGCTTCTCAAAATTCATTTTGGCTGGTATACTTAAATGTCATGGGTGGACAGGTACAAAACTTGCAGAAAGCAATCTGACAACACTTATCAAGAATTTTGATAATATTCAATTCTCTTTCCCATTTACAATCCTCCATGAATATTTCCTAAGAAAATAATCAGAATTGTGAAGTTTTACAAAACAATGTTTACTGGTATGTAAGTTGTCACAGCAAAGAGCAAATTTAAAAACTAACAATACTAAAATGATTACCTGTGCTCCTAGTCACTCAGTGAAGTACATTACACTTCAGCTATTAACAATTCAAAGGATTTGTAATAACATAGGGAAACTTTGTAACATTAAAAATTTAAAAACAGGACTCAAAATTCTATATTTTGATATAGTATTATGACAGAGAACCAAAAAGAAATATGGCAAATGCTAACAGTGATTGTTTGGGGGAACTGAACTATGACTATTCCTTCTTTCTATTTTTCTATATTTTCCCCAGTTTCTGTAATTGGAATATATATATATATATTTATGATATTATCATTTTTAAATGCCTTTATACAAACTGGTAATAAATAATCAAAAATATATTTCAGAAGTATGTCTAAGATGTACAATTTTCTCTGTACCTAACAAATATTAATACATGTATAATGTATTAATGTGTAATTTCTAATATAAAAACCCACATACTTGCTTTATTAAAATAAGAAAAGATTTTATCATGGATAGAGTTTCCACAAAATGGTCCCAAAATATTCACATGAAAAGCAATTTCTAAATCACTTTAGTCACCATGATTTCAGGTTTTAAAGGCACCATTTAAAAAATGTTTGGTATACCTTCATGATAATAATAAGCATATTTTCTAAAAAGTAAAAGATTAGTATGTAAAGATATAGCATTGTGAAGCCTCCCATTTCCTGCCATATATTGAACAAGAAAAGTTCCCTTTTCAATATGAATTCTGTTTTAAAGGCCTTCTAATATTTCAACAAATACACTCTCTAGTCCTTCTTACTAAGGTTCTGAATTGATAAGTACACTGCCCTCTAACTACCTTTACTAAAGAATAAAATTATCTCTATTTGCAAATAATATCCATGATTTGTGCATCCAAAAGTCTATAAAGTGCCACTAAAAGTGCTTCAAAAATAAATTTCAAGGGGGAGCGGATGTGGCTCAAGCAACTGGGTACCCACCTCACACACGGGAGGTCCCGGGTTCAGTTCCGGGTGACTCCTGAGGAAGATGAGCAGACAGATGGGGGAGCCATGGAGGAGGGAGGTGAATAAAAATTTTAATAAACAATAATAAAATAAAATTATTTTTTAAAAAACTTCATTAAAAGATAAATGAAAAAGTAAGCACCTCTAGAGAATGGATCAAAAACTTAGAAGTCCAAACATTTTTAAACAATTTGTTGGCATAAATCTGGCATTACTGAAGTGGTGCTGAGGGACACACAGACCACAAAAATGTTATCCCTTTTTAATGAACTACTTTTTAATACATAATAAATACAATAGTAATTTGAAAGTAGTTACTCAAAAAATAAAGTGAATTATACAAAACTCTTTCCAACAAAGCAGAATTTGTCATCAGAAAACAAAGGCAAAAGTTTGCGAGTAAAATTTATGGAGTTATATGCCATTTGAGATTGAAGCCTCAGGTCAATTTTCATTAACTTTACCTGTCATGTGTTTCTCTTAGAAGCATATGTCTATTTTGAGAGACAGATATTATTTGCTCACTCATTCATTTGTCCATTCATTCAAGAAACATTTACAAGTATCTGCAATATTGCAATTACTGTGCCAGGCACAGATTCAAAGATGAAAAAATAAGATATGTCCATAGATGCTTGAAAACTACAACATACATAATTGCTATAAAAGGGGATGCATGTGATAAGCACCACAAGAAACATTAAAGAACTATTCAAAGGACAAGACATAAATCACTGCTGGCTAAAAAATGGAAGGAGAGGCAGAGGGGAAATTAGAAACAACTTAATGGAGGCAGCAGTACCTGAACTGGGACCTGAAGGAAGATATCAATGGTTCTAGGTATACTCATTCCATCTGGAAGATAGAACCAGAATGTTCTCCCATTCTTTGAACATGCTGCTTACTTTGTCAGTACACTCATTTCTCCCTTCTCCTCTAGAGTCACTTAACTTGTCGTTTAAAACACAATTTCGCATGTAAATTTTTCAGAAACTCTTCCCTGATACCAGCTTCCCCAAGCCAATATCTGCAAGCTCTTTGAAGGTCCTGTGCATTCTTTTATTACAGCCCTCCAAAACAGTGCCAGGCTGTCATCCACACTAATAGACCACAAAATACTTGAGGGCAGAAGCTCTATCTGTATCCCTATCTATATCCTCAGTATCCCTGGAACTTATCAAGATGCCCAGCACAGTGGGTACTAAAAGGTCTAATGAGGAACTGAATAAATGAATAAAAAATGTGGCAACTGTCAGCTGGAAAACCTATTTTGGAAACTATTTAAAATAATCTAAACAAGAAAAAAAGAGAACTCAAATTAGGATAGTGGAAAACAAGGTAGAGATGGGAAAGATATTAAAATGGAGTAAGGGAAAGAAAAGAATCAAGGAAGCTGAAGGCCTGGGGAATTATGGTGCCATTCACAGAAGGGTGTTAGTTCGGTGAATCCACTGGGGACATGCAAAGTTTGGGGTTAGATTACTAATGAATAAACCTCAGCAGATATTTAACTTGTTCAGAGTATAGTCTCCAAATATCACATATTTTCTCACCAAAATATCAAAATTTTAACTTACAAGCTAATGTTATAATGCGACATATCTCAACTCTCCATAACTTCTCTGTAAGATGGAATAAAAATCCAATAAATGTTCCCTATTTTTGAATTTAATACAATAGTTTTCTATAATTTACTTTTGCTTTATTTCCAAATGTATATTGATCAACATTAATTAAGTTCTTCAAAAAGGCAAGCTCTTCCCCTCAAAAAATTTCCTGCTAATAAAAAATTCCAAATAATTTAAGCCTTCCAAAATCTCAAAGGAGAGGATTAAATTATATAGCAATATAAGAGAATTAATACAATTTATTCCATGAATTTATGTATACACAGCACAAAAAACAAAATATTAAATATAAAATACACTTTCTTTAGATAATGAGTACACAAAGATTTTCCATTGGTAACTGATTGGTCAATTGAGATGAACTAGTTAATCAAAAATCCCAGTATGCCACGGAAATAAAAAGGTTTTCTCTTAAAAATGTTAGAGAGTGATTAATTCTTGCAGAGAGGCAAGGGATGGGGATCAGCAAGAAGCACACAGCTAGTTTTGAAAGTAGAGGGAATGTTCTAGTTACCAAGTTGCAGTTTATTGGGTGCTTGTTTGATTACTATGTGTATAAATATATATATATATTTAATATATCAAATTTTACATAATAAAATTACTTAAATCTCTAAGGACTCTAGGGCAGTTTCAGATTATTTTTTGAATCCCAAAAAGAGAAAGATTATGTTTGTAAACTAATCTATTCCTCTGGGTGTGATAACTTTTGATTGTATTAAATTCAACTGAGGGGCCTTTGATTAGATTACGTGTTAAAATGAGAGATTTTTGATTGGACTACTTTAGTAAGGCTTCACTCAGGTTAAGTCACCGCCTCCTTGCTGGGACGGATATAAATGGATGCTCACTCAAGAAGATAGACAGGAAAGGAGAGCTCTTTCATTCTTGATCCTCTCACATGAAGGAAAGGAGAAAGCTCAAACAGCTAAAGAGATGAACCCATTTTGCCTGATAGCTCACAGCTGACCTTGGGAAGACAGCCTGACTGATATAGGAAACTTGGAGAGACAAGCCCTAATGCCAGCATGCAGCTGAAATCAGGAACGGGAGCCTCAAGAGGAAGAGGAGGGCTAGAGGGGAAAGCAGAGACCAGCCAGAGATCTGTGACCGTCTTGCATCAACACATGGCAACTGGTTTTGGTGAGAAACCAGCCTAGAGATGGACTTTTTACGACCTTGTAAGTAAGCATATACCCCAAATAAATACCCTTTATAAAAACCAACAGATTTCTGGTACTTTGTATTACAATCCATTGGCGGATTAATACAGGCTCTAACTCAGGAAAGAAGTAGCAAATCTTAGGTAATATAAATAATTATAGATAAATATTATATCAAATAATATTATCTGTATACATTTGTACTATTTGCTGTACTGAAGATTTTTCCAACAAATACATAACTTGACAATTTTATATATTTCTTTCAACTGCCACATTTTTATATGAGTTTGGCACACACAAGAGATTGTCCAAGAAGAAACAAAACAACAAAAATTTGCCTTTCATTCTTCACTAGTCCATCAAGATGAGATACAGGAGTAGAATAGCTATCTGAGTATGTTTCTTTGAGCTTTGGTAAAGGTACTGTTCTTCGAAGTTACAAATGACTCAATTAGAAGTAATTCTAGGAACTTATTATATAGTGAGATATTTTTAATCAGTTAAGCAACGAAGTTTACCAAAACACTAAACTTTTCTGTAATCATTTTCCTCACATTGTAATAATAAGATTTTCCTTCCAGAAATTAGTAGAAAGGGGTTATGCAAAACTTCAATTTATCTTTACATTTCACTGCAGCAATTAAAACACTATCTTCTGTCCCAAGTTAGAACTCTAAATGTAATTTCCCAAAAAAACATGCAATTCCACAAGCTGCATTAGGAATATAAAGATGCAAAAGGCATAGTTTTTATTAGAAGGGCCCTGAAGTTTGGTAGAAAGAGCAAAGCACATGTAGATAATTACAGAAAGGTTAAGATAAAGTCTCCAAAACAGCAATTATCAGGTTATGACAGTTGAAAAACCTGGACTTTTATAATCAGAGAAAAGTGGGTTGAAATAGTGATACTACAACTACTAATTTTGATGCCTTATGTAAAAGCCTCAGTTTTCTCTTTTTTAAAATGGAGATATTATCTATCTGAGAGACTGCAGTGTGGATTAAATAAAATAAAACAAAGTGTCTTCTAAGTATATACCTGTCACTTAGAAGGTGATCTTTAAATAATGGTGTGATAGGCTAATATGTTAGCTTAGCCTGGTAATGGCGTCCAGTTGTTTGGTCAAGCAATCACTGGGCTAATTGTACTGCAAGGACATTTGCTGGAATTTTAATCATCAGTGAGTTATTTGCATCCATAGGTTATTACATCCACAATCAATGAAGGAGATTGTCTTCAGCAATGAGAGATGTCTAATCCAATCAGTTGAAGGACTTAAAGGGCAAAGGGATATCAGCCTTCAGAAAGAATTCCCACCTCTACTTCAGACAGTTAGCTTCTCCTAGAACTCATCTAGGACCTTCATCAGAGTTTCTGGCTTGCAGCCTACCCTACAGAATTTGGACTCGTGCATCCCCATGTACTCCTGAGACAATTTTATAAAATCTCATACTATTTACAGATATCTCCTGTCAGTTCTGTTTCCCTAGAGAACCCTGATACAAATGGGTATTAAGATTTCATTACATTATAATTATTATTATTGGTTTTTTTTTAAGATTTATTTTTATTTTATTTATATATCCCCCCCTTGCTGCTTGTGCTCACTGTTTTCATTTGCTTTGCCCTTTTCTATGTCTGCTTGTCTCCCCCTGCCAGGTCGTCCCGCTGAGTCAGCTCACAGTGCGGCGGCTTGCCTTCACCAAGAGGCCCCGGGAACTGAACCCAGGGCCTCCCATGTGGTAAACCGGAGCCCAACCAATTGAGCCCCAGCCAGTTCCCTATTGTTATTATTATTTTTTTTATTTTATTATATATCCCCCCCTTCTACCTGTTCTTGCTGTGTTCATTTTTGCGTTCTTCTGTGTCTGCTTGTCTCCCCCCAGGTGCGGGGGCCTGCCGAGTCAGCTCACTGTGCGGCGGCCTTACCTGCTTGCAGGCGGCCTGCCCTGCTCCTGGGGGCTTGCCCTGCCCGTAGCGGCTTGCCCTGCCTGTGGCGGCTTTACCCTGCCCGCGGCGGCTTTTTTTTTGCTCTGCCCACAGCGGCTTTGCCTTGCCCATGGCGGCTTGCCTTCTCAAAGCGGTCTGCCCGCTCAAGGAAGCCCCGGGAACCGAACTCAGGGCCTCCCATGTGGTAAACCAGCGCCCTACCAATTGAGCTACAGCTGGCCCCCCCCTATTGTTATTATTTTTAATGAAGATGGCCTTACTGATTTTAATAGTAATTTTAAAAAGTTCTAAATAGGTAAAAGGAATTACAGTACCAGAAAAAGAATTCACCCAACTAAAAAGTAGATGATGATGTTGCCATGTCACTGTGTATAATTAAAGACAATAGTTAAGATATATAAAAAGAAAAACAAAAAAACATACAGCTGTCCTCTCCCCCCTCTAAAACTACCAGTTTCATAGTCCTAGAGAAAAAGACAGGTCATGGTAGCAGAAAAGTCTATGAATTCATCTTAAGAAGTATTGGTATAGCCCCTACTGGAATCCTAAGAATTCTGTCATCTAGAAAATTTCACTTCATTTAAAATTATTTTATTCTACAAATTTACCATATTAAAGAACTAGTATTTTCATTATAATAATATATTTAAACTATTTTGAGTAATCCCCCCCCAAATTGTTTATTTAGACTTTTTTTTTTTGATACTTTAGCTCCACCTACATTATGGTTTAAATTTTTTGAAAATTCATACTATAGCAAAGCCTTCTGTCATCAAGGCAGAAATAATCTCTCCCTCCTTTAAAAATACATGATACTCTTTTTTTCATGATAGACTTCTGTCTTCTATTATGTCTATTTGTGTAGATACCTTTATTTTTCGTAACACTCTGCCCACTGGAATCATTCAATAATTGTTTATTAAATCCTATAGAATAAGGCCACAAATCTGAATATGCTCAGTAATCTATAAAGCAACGTAAAATATAAATTACTACTACAAAGGTATTATGTTTTAGAGTATATACACTAATATCCCATTTAATATATTGCATACTCCATAGAGTGTGCTCATACTCTAATATACCACAATGCAATTTATTAAATGATACTATTGTACTTTAAAAGTATAGTTTTCTACATAAGCAATCTAATTAATTGATTGCCAATGATTTGTAAAAACAATATATACACTATACCCTGATAAATGGGAAGGGACAGATGTTTAAAAATTTACCAACATAGCCCTAGAGACACTAGGAATCTGCCTCAGAATTGGCCCAAGGAAAATTTAAAAGATTTTTTGGTTAGCAAATAAAATTAAATATTCAAGATAACCCTAGTATGTGCTTTATGATAATTCATGATTATTAACCTTAAAAGAACTCACCAAAACATGATTAACTATCAAATTGTAATTTTTACATCTACTTGATTATTTCAATGAAAATTAAAAGTATTAATCTAGTTTTATAATCAAGGTTCTAGGATGTCAAATTCCTATCACATGAACAACCAGGTAGAGACTGTCACTGGTTATTAACACCACAGTGAGGTACTTGACAACAACTTTCTTTATTAGGGTTTATCTTATTTAATGATTCTGAATACAAAAAGGGTTTTTATTATTTCCTGGAAATGTGGGTATATATTTGTATTATTTTTATCTCTTAAATAGTTTTGAACACCAAAATTTTCATTCACAAAAAAAAGGAAAATAAATGTCTAAAATTTAGGCCTCAGGAAGAATTTAAATCCACTACACATAACTAAAGAAAACAAAATAATAAAGATGAGATATGCCACTCTGGGACCCAATAATTGAAGAGTTGTAGAGATTATATGTGAAAAAAAAATACAGATGATTTTACTATTTTTTCACAAAACATTGTTCTAGCCAAAACTTTCAAAAAATAATATTAATTTGCCAATTAGTTCACAGTGCCAAATCATTAATAATCAGAAAAACTCCATTTATCTTTATAGTCTAAATTCTACTTCTAATTCAAAACAAGTTACCATGAGGCTGAGAAATTACAGTAATTTCTTGTCTGCTTGGACTAAAAAAAAAAAGTAGCAAGAATTAGATTGTTTTGGACATCCCTTTTAGGATAGAAAAATGAATACTTAAGAGACAAATATGCGGCATTCAGATTTTATAGTTGACACCTAATTTTGTGTGCATGCATCAAAGTTTTACAAAGTTCTGATTAATGTTCTAATATCACCAAATTTGGAGGTAACAAAAACAGTGAAACAAAGAAGCAAAATGACTTAACAGCAGAAGGAATGTAGAGTTAATGCAAAGTGGTGTAGGGTTTCTGTTTGGGGAGATGGGAAAATTTTAGTAATGGAAGTTGGTGAAGGTACCACAACATAGTGAATGTGATTAATCCCACTGAATGGTATCCTTGAGAGTGGTTGAGATGTGAAAGTTTATGTTGTATATATGCTCCCACAATTAAAAAAGAAAGAATGATAAGAAAAAGAGCAACTAAAGAGACAATTAAAAGCAATACATGATCCTGGATGGTAATGAATAAGGGAGGACAGAAGGTTCAGAAGGACATTATTGGGACATATGAAAGAATGGAATATAGACTGTAAGATTTATTTCAATGGTTAAATTTCTTGTCCTTGATAACTGCACTTAAGGTGGATACATAAAAGAATATCTTGTTCTTAGGAAATGTATATGGCAGTATTAAGGGTTCAAGGAGCATGATATATACAGCCTTCTCTCAAGTGCTCAGAAAATAGATTGATAAATACATGGAGAGACAGACATCAGATAGATAGATGGATTGAGAGAGAGATTGATAGAATGATGGGTAGATAGCTAGAATGAAATGACAACTGTTAAAATTGGTGGATTTGGGTATCTGAGGAGATAAGAATATGATGGAATTCTCTGTATGGGGTTTTTATTATTTTTGTAGCTGTCCTGTAAGTTTGAAAGTATTTCAAAATAAAAGGTTTAAAAAATGATTTAATTGAATTAATTATATGTACACCTTTACTTTAGCAATGGAATACCTATCAAATATTATTGTAATAGCATATATCATTTCAAGCTTATATTGCAATTTATTATGTTCTACAAAAATAATTTGACTTGTGGCATATCAGTCTTTATATAATATTGTGTTTTCTAATGATGAAGATGAAACCCAAGAAGTCATTAAAACCACATAAAATATTTTACTACAGGGAGGCTTAAAAATGCAAAATAAATCACATGTACAATCTCTAATGACATCTGTCATCATAATCATCAGTCCACTTGATTCTGAGCTGCAATCATGGCCCTTCACAGACTTTACATAATCTGACAACAGCTTACATTTATAAATATGTCAAATAGACATAACATCAAAACAACAAAGCAAATTTTCATTTGTTAAGTACTAACCTAATTGTTTGGGATCAAATGATATAATTGCTAATTCTTGTGGAGAATATATGAGAAAAAAATTACATTACCACTACTCACTATTTACTAAGCATACTCTCTATCCCTACCAAACAAGAAATGACTTTTTAGAAGACAGAAATGACATATAAAATATCAAACATTTTAGAGATGTCTCAACACTATTTTTTGTTTTAAAAGGAAGCCAAATTATATATGATGATTGTGTACTTATAAACCTGCTCAGTATTGTATAATGAATTCTTCAATAGACTCTGAACCTCCCAAATATGGTATGTGAGTGACTAACAGCTGAGAGGAAATGTAACTGAAACAGTCTGTTAGAGATCCATTAAAATCTAGGTCTGGGTGACAGTATAGTTGGATGTGCAAATTTGTGCAGGAATGAAGCCAAATTTTTGGCAATTCCCTCATGGTCTTACATATATTGACAATGGCCCTTTCTTTTTCAGTAATGTTACATTTCAAGAACATTATTTGAGTTGGAGGACCTATCTGGTCTTTAAAATAAATAGCCTTAAAGGCTTGGATTTAAAAAGACATGGCATTTCAAATAATACAAGAAACAAGAATTTGTACAAAAAATTATATGTTCCACAGAAACTGCTATATATAGCCAAAAATATCCAAACCTTAGAAAAAAATAAGCAAGCAATTCTGCCTGTCATTCTACATTTCCCTTTGAACATAATTGATAGTTTTTAAAACTTTCAGCAAAGACAGTTTTCTTAGAGCCTTATATTCTGAAGTGTTTTCTAAAAAGAATTCATATTTTAAAGCATATGTTCTTAATATACTACTTTGTGAATGCTTCCAATATTTGCTTGCTCTTAGAAGTAAATTCAATACTTAATTCCTTTATAAGCCACTTAATAACCACATTTGATCCTCGTCACTTTGTACTGAGCCTTTCCTATGTCTTCATTGCTATGGAATGCTATATAAAAAACTGAAAGCACAACATTTTTCCTTGAGGAATTTATCATTTAATATGAGTATAGGTAAAACAAATGTACACCTTCAAAGGTACAAATATTCTATAACTAAACCTAATTGGTGTGATGATATAAAATAAGGTTTTTGATCATTCTGAAGGAAAAGGACTCTAATAATTTTACAGGTGAACAGCAGTAAGAGTTGAAATTGACACAGCACCTTGCAATTTAAGAAGTGCTCCTCATCAAATTCACTCAAAACACCCCAAAGAGAGAGGTATTTTTTCCCCCATTTTATTGAAGAACCTGAGACCCAGAAAAAGCTGAACCAAACTTTTACGTAAAAGAGTAGAATCAAGATTCAAATCACATTCTCCAAAACTTCCACCGGGTTTATAATTTTCAAGTACTTTCATGTTAGTAATCATATTTGATCCTTACAACAACCCTATCAGATAAAATAGCAGCTAATATTCATTGAGAGTATATTATGTAGCAAGCACTATTCTATACTATATTAACTCACTCACTCCTCACAATACCCTATAAGGAAGGGTTATATTATTACCTCATTTTATAGATGAGAAAACTGAAGCTCAGAGAACACAGGTAAACTTCCCACCATAACAGAGCTAATGGGGAGAGGAATCAAAATTCCAACCCACGGCATCTGATTCCAGTGCCAATAATATTGTTCACCACCAATTCTGGCAGGTTAACACGGAGCAGGTGAAGAATCTTGCCAAAAGTCACAAGGAAAGAAAACTGCAGAGAAAGAACAAGAATGTCTTCTAACTCCTCACCCTAGCTATTCTTCCTAAGTGTAGTTTGAATAATTCAAATCATTAAATCCAGAAGGAGTTAGAAGGCTTTAGGTGCAGAGCATCCTTTGAAGCAGGGTATGAGCAGGTGAGAACAGTGGCAGAATGAAGGGGAGAAAGAATTCCATCATCTGAGAGATTTCTTTTCCATAGACTGGAAGCAGAAGAGCAAAATGTATGTGAGCAGGGACAAGTGTACTTACCATTTTGGTGAAGGGAGAATGAATTTGGGTGGTTAAAGACAGATTACTCTAATTAAGGAAATTAGGAAAAGTAGAGCTCAAGACTGATTTGTTTTGAGAGAAATTTAAAGCCAATGAAAGATTTGGGAAAAGTATTGTGACATCCCCAAAAGAGCCGATACCCCCATCCTTGACAAAAGTACCTAGAACCAGAACAAAAATTTAAAAAAGAAAACAAACCATAGAACCGAACAACACAAAAAAGCAAGCCCTAATGTAAACTATGGACTACAGTTACTAGTATAATTATAACAATATTGCTTCATCAACTGTAACAGAGGTACCACATTAATGTAAAATGTTATTAATAGGGAGAACTGTGGGGGCAGATACATGGGAACTCTGTACTTTCTGCATGAATTTTTGTAAAACTATAATTATTCTAATTTTTTAAAAAAATCCACCTAGCAAATAGGAAGAAATAATATAACCACTGAAAGAATATGAATTATACATTTTCATTTTTCTTTCCTTTCTTTCCTTTTTTTTTAGACTGAAATGGCATTTACAGTTTACCAACTCCTTTTCATTGTTAAAATCTTCATGTGGAATATACATGAAGAAGGAAGCATAATTGAACATAATGTAAATCACATTTGTTCCCATACCATGATTCTATGGTGCTGGTTATTTTAAAATATAATCTTCCTCAGAGTCATATTAAAACCAGGTAAAAAGTATTACAACAAAATCCCATTGAAACAAACAAAATGAAACACCAATCTAAAACTAAAGTACATGTTAAAATTAGAATGTGCAACAGAGATAAGCTAATCACAGCAGAGACCAAAGGCAATGATACCAGGAAGAAAAAGCACTTTGTAAAAATATAGGATGAAGAAAACTAACCCAAATGGAAATTTCTTCTCATTATCTGAAATAAACCATGTCACTGGGATGGGTTTACACCATGGTATTTTGTCCATTTTAATTTCATAAAGATAAATTCCCATGGAAGTACCTTAGACACATGCTCACAAATAACTGGAATACCTAACATTTGAATATAAGTACTTTTGCAGGAGTTCAACAAAATAAAAAGATCACAGTGAGGGCCCTCCAAGGTTTTTTACTGATGTCAACAGCTATGTTATAACTATGAATTATCTCTGTGGCTATAAACTGCATGTGTTTAATACATTACATGAGTGTGAGAGAAGTCTTAATGCAGGAGACCAAATAAAGGTCTAAACTGCCCACAGAAACATCAAAATCAAGCCAAACTTCCTAAGATATAGCAAACATAAATGTTTCCTCCCAAAGCTGTTACTGCTAAACATGCCTTGGCAAATTAAGTTCATATGTAACTACATTTGAAATATATGATTCAACTGAGCTCTAAGCTGTTTTTCCTATGAAAAGTAAAAGGGAAGTATAGCAGTTGTGAGACATATTTTTCCATTCCAGGTCCTTTGGAAAGTTATTTCACATTGGAGCTGAAGGCAAAATGCACTTATTTGCTTTAAAATATAATTGTTTATGCTACTGCTCATAGAATAGATAGAATTTTAATGACAATGTGTTAAATAATTATATTCTTCCATTTTCTTTTATTTTTGTTTTTTTTTAATTATTTTTATAGGGAAAGAAATTTTATTTGTGCAGACAATGATGAATTTTAAAAATTTGTATTTCAACTATAAAAGAGAACTGACTTCTTGCCACCCTGGCATACAGGTGATGCCAGTTTAAATCTAAGGTAATATTGCTATCCCCATGTCTCCACCCCTAAAAGACTCCCTCAGCCTATACAGAATATATAGACTATATTTTGACTATAATTTTTAGTCAAAAAATGTGGGAGACATCACCCAAGTAATAATCAACCAAAGTAATGAATTAAACAAGTTTTTGTTTATATGCTTATATAAAGTCAAAAAATGAAATGATCTGTATATTTATTTCTTGCTAAAAATTACCTTCATTCTATGCACTTTTTGGTACATTTTGGTATGAAAACATCTCAAAATATAATAATTCAAGAGTTTAGGTCAAGTTGACCCACCCAGGAAGCTGTGAAAGTTGGTTGGAACAATTAGAACTATGAAATGGAAAACGAATTTAATTCATTTACTTTTAAACTGAACAAACCAAGAGACATTCAGGAAGGAAATAATCTCAATAGGTATAATAGGATACCTAAGTCTACAATTCAATTATAACTACATATTTACATATTTACATACAACAGAATCAACAATCAACATGACAAACAGAAAATTAACATATATATGTGGTTGAAAATACCCACCCCTAGCAGAAAGCTTTTTGGTGTTGATAATTTTGGCAGCATATTCTTGGCCAGTAGGAATTTTCATACATCTTCTTACCACTGAGAATGCCCCCCTGAAAGCCAATAATTAGCAAGTCATCAATATAATCAGCTCTGAAACTCTATTAAAAAATTATAACAATCTAAGCATTTTTATTGATTTCAGTGGATTAGCAAATAGTGCACTATAGTAATGTCCAGAAAAGGAATAATTCTGCCTGGAAACCCAGATCTTTTTCAATTTCAGAGAATAAAAGTAAATTTTATTTAACTGAGAGCACACATTATTAATCAACAAAATGAAAGGAACTGCCAATTATGATGGCTTTTGTTTGCACATGAAATTGGAAAACATTTTACAATTCACACTCACACAGCACCAAATGCTCTGAGAAAACACTGCAAAGAGCAGAGCTGAGGAGGAGCAGCAAAAATCTGCTGTCTATTTATTTTGGTAGGGAAAAATTAATGTGGCTCCAAGTAATTAAATATGCCCTTTATTTTCATTAAAACATAAATCTTGAGCACATTTGTGTGGTTTAGCAAATCCTGATACGATCATTTCACTATGCCCTGTTTGGGGCTGGGGGAGGGGACATATTTGAATTAAGCTGCTCCTCCGACATAGTCTCCATTTTTCGACCACAGACAATATATAAGAACATGACTCTCATTACATTCAAAAGATATTTACATGTCTTTTAATTCAACAGTATAGGCCAGCAGCATACACATAAAGGCACCCCTTTCATAAGTAATAGTCGAAACTAGAGAAAGAGAAATTGGATTTGGGTTTGCTGCTACGTAAATCAACAATCAGGGCTCGGCTCCTAGGTCCTTCAGCACAGGTACTGGGTAGTTCTCCTGCCCCCTCCTTTAAAATCTCCTAGCAGTTCTGCCGGCGGTTAT
>PVKH010007019.1:0-20547 GCA_004027955.1 Chaetophractus vellerosus | reverse complement strand
TTTACCTACTTTCTTCACCCCCTTTACAAACAAGCTTCGAATAAAACAGTTGGCATTTACTGTGCATACTTCTCAACTTACATTGTTTTCTGGCTTCCAGCACTCTGGATTATCCCTCTGTCAGTAGAGGGTGACAGATGACCTCTTTGTTGCTAAACCTGAAAAGCACTCTCCAGTGCCTGCTTTCCTCATCGCTTGGTGCCCTCACAGGACCAGTCTTGTTTCTTCCCTGCCCACTTCTCCAGCACACTCACAGCTCCTCTTTCAGACTGCTCTACCCATCTCCCACTCTGCTCATCTCTCTGGCACGTGCTCCCTAGAGCTTGCCACTGGACTTCTGCATCCCTGCCCCCGGACATCTGCAAATGAACTTACCCCGAACTTAATTCACTCTCTTTCTCCCAGATGCCTCCACTTCTATTCCCAGCCCTGATAAAAGGTACCATAAACCATGGCCCACACCAGACACTGGGGAGTGAGGATACTTTCATCTTTTTCGAAACACATGCCAGACAATCCTCAAGCTCCTGGTAGTTCTCAAACCCATCTCTCTCTTTATCCTCACTGACACTTACCATGGTTCAAACTCTCATCACCACTTAGCCTTTTCCCAACAACTCACCACAGTGCCACTAAAGAGGTTTTCCTGAGACATGAATATGCTATCACCTCCTCTGTGAGATTCTTCAAAAAGCCCAACTCCTCAGCTGATGTACCAGGTCCCTCAAGATCTCAATGGTCTAGCAGCTTCTAGCTTCAGGCCACACCTCCCTGATATGCTAACAGACAGCCAAAACTACTCTCTAAGCCAAACTCAGCATATAAAAGCAATAACTTCCCCCCAGCGTGGGGCATGACTCCCAGGGATGAGCCTCCCTGGCACCAAGGGACTGCTACCGAGTATCAACAAGCAATGCATCTGGGGAAAGAAAAAAAAGGAAACAAAACAAAACAAAAAAACCCACCTTGACCAAAAGGAGGAAAGGCTAAAGACAAATGAGTTTGTATGGCTAAGAGACTTCAAAGTGAGTCGGGAGGCCATCCCAGAGGTAGCGTTTATGCACATCTCAAAAGGATCTCATTGACAGCCAAAGCAGATATGACCTCAAATAGCGAAGCTCCTCAGGGATATGGAGACATCCAGACACTATAGTCAGAGTAAACAGTTCGGGTATTTGGCCCCTTCCCAGTGGGCCCTAATCTGGTATTTATGCTCCCCCAGTGTGACAGCAGTGGTTTCCCTATGCATGACTCTTCTGCCGTTCAAATAGAAGGTGTAATGGGGGGCAGGTTCGGGACTTGGGAGTCACCCTGAATGACATTACAACAACAGATACAGGCCATTATATACCCAGCCATAACCTACAGAGTCGAATGGGAGAGAGTGTAAACTACAATGTAAACTATAATCCATGCTTAGTGGCGAAGCTCCAAACTGTGCTTATCAATTGCAATGAATGTACCTCACTGATGAGAGATGTTGCTAATGTGGGAGGTGTAGGGAGCGGGGCATATGGGATATATATATATATATATGGTATATATATATATATATTTTCTGTAACATTTGTGTAATCAAAATACCTTTTAAAAAAATAAAAAAAGTGAAAAAATATATATATATATACAGCCTAAACTAGCTACTTGCAGACCTCAAATATGTGCCCATGGTTTCTCTCCACCTCTGTCTCCACATGTGGACCTCCTTTCCCAGGGAAGCAATACCTAACTTTGCCTGGCTGCTCCTTGATGGCCTCTCCTCAAGAGCCTTCCCTGGTCATCTCCTCTCTCCCCCATGAGTTAAATGGTGCTCACAGATTTGCAGACACTCCTATGTATTTCTCTCAGCACAAGTAACACCCTGAATTTACAATTATATTATCTGTTTATTTCTCTGCCTCCCCTACCATGAGGCCAAAGGCTGTAGCTTATTCATTTACTTTCCCCAATGTATAAACCCAGTGGCTGGCAGATGAACATCTGTTAAAAATGAGCATTCAATGATATTTATGTAACAGACCTCTGAGGATTTATTTTGCATGAACAAATACCGCCCTCTTCTGGCCAAATAAATAAATAAATACACCAAAATCTTTAAAATTCCATGTCAAAGTATATGGCAAGAATATGTGTGAAACCAATTTCTAGAGAATGAAATAAAGCTGGTATTTAAACCAACTTTTTGGATAGCGCTATGCTGCAGTCACAAATACATAACATGACTATGAAAGGCCTTTGTAAAAAGAGAGCCCAGTCACCCCAACTTACCCTCAAAAACTAATGTTCAAGCAACTAAAGGGAATGAATTGTATGGGTATAACAGTGGTTGAAAGGAAAAGTCTAAGGTCATGTATATTACTAGAAGGAAAGCTAAAATGTAACACAGGACTGTATAAGGCAGTAAAACCTCATGTAAAACATGAATTTGGGTGATATTGCATATATAAGACTTTTTACAAAATATAAATATAAATATACTGGAGAGAAGGAAAAAGAATAGTAGCTATGTATGGCAGGGGAAGCAAACAGAGATTGAGAGGTGATGAGTTTTGTTATTATTATTGGAATAATCAAAGTGCTCTAAGAATGCCTGAATTGATGAATGCACAAATATGTGATTATACCAAATACCACTGATTGTACACTTTGGATAGATTTATGTTTTATTAGTATGTATTAATAAAATTGATTTGTTTAAAAAAAAATTTAATGCAGATGTAATCCGTTGTTTTTTTTTTTTTTTTAACGGAAGTACCAGGGATTGAACCTAGGACTTTACACATGGAAAGCAGGCGCTCAACCGCTGAGCTACACCCACTCCCCAATGAGTTGTTTTTTTTGTTTGTTTCTTTTTAGGAGGTACTGGGACTGAACCCGGGACCTCGGACATGGGAAGCAGGAGCTCAACCACTGAGCTACACCCACTCCCCAATGAGTTGTTTTTTTTCATTTGTTTGTTTTTAGGAGGTACTGGGACTGAACCCGGGACCTCATACGTGGGAAGCAGGCGCTCAACCGCTGAGCTACACTGCTCCCTGCAATATGCTTTTTCATAGATATGCAACATCAGATGAGTATTAAAAATACCACTGAGACCTCTTTCAAATGATGTGACCATTCTGAGTTGGTGATATTTTCAGTTTCTTTTTAAATGTTACTTATGGACAGAAAGATTCCTGGATGATAAAATGGCTTTGGGAAACTCACCAATGTCGTAAGCCATGAAGTCTGAAGAGAAGCACTTGGCACCATGGCTCATGGATGTATCATTGTGAGTGTTTCCTCCAAACACCAGCATGGTTCCACTCACTATCACAGCTGTGTGCAAGTAACGGAAAAATCGGCTGTCCTTAAGAATGGTCCTTTTGAGTTTATTCAAAAACAATAAATACGAAGTTAGTGCTTCAGAATACTTGTCATCCATCTGCTCATGCAAAAATAACCATTTTATTAATTTCACGCCCAAATGTGCAAATACGTCCAGGCTTTCCCCTGTAAGTAGCTTTCTCAATAGTAAATAAACACATAAAATCTTAAAGACCTATAAGTAATTTGGCAAAATATATTAAGAGCCTGAAAATGTTCATGTCCTATGACCCTATTATTCCAGTTTCTGGGTAGAAATCATGCGAAATATAGACAGAAGGAGCTTATGCACACAATTTATTAATAAGACAAAAGCGAGAAGCCAAAATGTCCAACAGTATAGACGCAGTACACCCACGACACAGAATATTACACAGCCACTAAAAACAGCAATTTTTATGACAGAGAATGTAAAGTGGTATCCAGAGCATGGTTTCAACTATGTGAGGAAATACAGAAAGAAAGAGAAACCATTACTTCATATTATTTCATAACTCAAATCTGCTTCATACTTGTCAAAATGAGCATCTTCAAAGCAGCCGTGGGCTGATACACAGTTCAGCATGAGGCAAGCCCACTGGGCACTAAACCATCCCTGTCTGACGTAGGATGCCAGTGGTTGACAGCAAGGACAATACCTTAGTTACCAAGAAAAGACTGAAAAATGGTTATATTCTGCCTAGTTACAAAAGTGTTCATAAATTCAGCTATGTGGAATAATTTATTCCTTCCGATTCTGAAGAATTAAAATTTTATAGGGCTACTGAGTATCTAAAAAATAAAAAACAGTCAAAAAATGCCAAGCATTTTCTAATCAACCCTACCAACCTACTACAGAAACACAGAATAATGCAACAAAATAAATACTAGTTACTTTATTCTCCTCTGCTTATTTCCCTATGAACATGCTAAGCAGAATTATCTGCCAGGGTTGAAAACAAAAATATAGCACAATATTTTTCCCACAGCCTCAGACCTTAAAGTGAGAGCAAGAGAAAAAAGCACCCACCACATCTGGGTGTCCACGTCGTATCTGTAGAGGTCATCTGCGAGCCGGTATTTGTTGGCGCTGAAAGCCTTGTAGCCTCCATGGACGTAGAGGGCCCTGGTGCTCTGGTCGTACACACTGCTGTGGCCATAGCCCCCCTGCACGAGGGCACCCTGCGTGTGCAGGATGCTCCATGTGTTCTTATCTGCAGAGGCAAAGAGTTAAAGGCAGATGCGGCAGGCTCCTCTCTAGTCATCAAAACACACAAGAGAAGAGATTTTAGCAGATTTGGTACAGATAACTTTATCTTTTTATTTTCAAAGGAAGGCCACCTAAAACTAACTTTAATACTGAATAGAAAAATATTTCCCAATTTCACCTTGGTCTTACCTTCCTCAAATTAATCTTCGTGTCTTTACGTTTTCAACCTAAGGTCTTATTTACAATGCCCAAGGCGTTTTGTGTCATCTCTGGCTCCTTGCCAAAATGACAATAACAAATATATACCAAATAGGAGCACTGATAATGTGAATGTCACTGGACTGTATATACATCAATGTTAACTGAGTTTCAAGGTAAAGTACTGGATCAAGGGTAGGTTGAACTTGGTTAAAGGGTCATCACCGTAAGGATAAAGATTTTAAGCTTGGCGTTTGAAAAACATCCACTGAAAACATATCCACCTACCCAAGTCATACTCCTGCACGTTGCTTATATAGCCATAGAGAGGACAGTGGCCGAAGATGACCAGCATGACCGTGCGGCCGGTTTGCAGGGTGACGATGTGCGCCGAGTGCCCGACCACGGCATACTGCTCCTTGGCTTTGGGGGTCAGCAACACCCACGACTCATTGTGAATATGAAACACTCTCAACTCATTGGTTACGTTCCCCGTAGAGTCAATTTTTCCTCCGTACATGTACATTTTATCCTGGGGAAAAATGTACAGAAAATTCTAAAAAACATTGAAAGGCCCAAACCAGAGAACAGAAAATAATCAGTTCAAATCTCGGTATTATTCTTAGCTTACAAATGTAAATGAATGGGGAGCAGATGTTGCTCAGTGGTTGAGCACCTGCTTCCCATGTACAAGGTCCTGGGTTCAATTCCCGGTACCTCCGGAAAAAAAAAAGGTACTGAAATGCACCCTTAAGTGAATTATTAGGAAAAAGGATAGAGTAAGGAACTAAATAAAATAAAATTAATCATATTATATATCTAATCCTTTACCACTTTTCTTGGACTTCCTCACGAGATTTTTTACAGTATTAAATGACTCGGAAAAATAAAATTGAAAAGGTTCTTTCTCTTACCAAGTATGTGAAAAAAAAAAGTGGCTATCCTTGGTCAAACTTACTAAAGAGTGTAAAACCTAATCTAAACTGTATATATTTTTAGAGATTTATTTTATTTTTATTTATTTCTCCCTTCCCTCCTTGTTTGCGCTGTCTGTTCTCTGTGTCTGTTCGTTGTATGCTCATCTGTTTTTGAGGAGGCACTGAGATCTGAACCCGAGACCATCCCATGCGGGAAGGACGCGCCTAAGCACTTAAGCCACCTCCGCTCCCTGCGTGTTGCGTCTCTATTGTGTTTCCTCATTGCATCATCTCGCTGAGTCATCTTGTGTCATCTCATTGCATCATCTCGTTGCATCAGCCCATCACGTCAGCCTGCTGTCTTGCTCGTCTTCTTTAGGAGGCACCAAGAACTGAATCTGGGACCTCCTATGTGGTAGGCAGGTGCCCAACTGCTTGAGTCACATCCGCTTCCCAAAACTGTTTTGTTTTTTTTTTAAACCACTTAGTACCACAATAACAATACACCAGTACAATCTGAATCCTTTAAAATCTCTCAGGTGAGACTGTGGTTACAGTATAAGTATGAGAGTGTTCTCTCATGAACATGACAAATGTACAATATTAATATATTGTGTTAATAATAGGGGGGTATGGAAAAAATATACCAAGTGTATGCTAGGAACCATGGTTGGTGGTAACAGTCTGATGATGTTCTTTCATAATCTGTAACAAATGTTCCACAACAATGTAAGGTGTTGGTGGAGGGGTGATGTAAGGGAATTCTGCACATTATACATGATTGTTTTATAAGCTCACAACTTCTGTAATAATAAAAAAGGAACCAAAAAAAATCTCTCAGGTGAAAAAGTGACTTCAATTTCCACTTAAAACTTAGGCAATTATATCCATCCCTCCCCTCAAAGTGGAAAGTTGTCCCCAATTAAAAACTGATGCTGAAGAGCTTTTTAACCACAGGAGGAATAGTTGATTTTCTTACATAAGAATGGGGACATTTTACCTTATATAATGCCAAAGAATGACCATATCTCACAACCACATTGTTCACAGAATGGTTCAGTGCAAGCCACTCCCTGGAAGCAAGGTCGTACCTAAAGGAAAAAAAATCACCTTATTGTTTTAATAAAAATTCTATATGTTCATTTTAAGGAACACAATGAACGCATAAAAAGAATAAAGAGCTAAATGTTTAAAAAAACGACACCACATTTCCATCACCTAGAGATGAGTATACTAACATTAAGCAAACATCTTCCAGAAATCCTACTCTGCACATCTACAGATAGGACAGTTGGGCAACATACAGACGGGGTCAGCCGATAGGTTACATATTTTAAAATTCTGTTCTTCATTCTATTTCCCCAGCACTACCATGGTTAATGCCATCTATTTTAACAAAACTGAGACATGTATTAATATAGCCACTTAACAGTTTAGGGACTAATGTGCAAAGAATGTTAGTGATTTTGCAAAGATCACATTGACAGCTGTACTTCAGATCCCAGATCCAAATCCGGTCTCTCGGCCTCCGTCAGCTTGTTCCAGCCACTACCAAGCAGCTGCTCTGGTCACAGACCACACCAAAACCCACAGGTGGCTGACCATTTCATCTGAACGCAACCACTTTTTAAACGCATATATATTTTTAATAAATAGGCCTTATTTTAATTTTTATAGACTTTAATAGAAAAGAAATCAATGAGAAATCAATGCTAATGCTATACTTTACATAAGGGCTTATGTTTCTTTTCTACAAAGAGCTTCCCTGGATAATTCTTTCAAGTTTAAAGAGTTATGGAAAACAAGAAAACATAAGAAAGTTTTATCACATCATAACAGCAGGGAAAAAAAGGAAACAAATGTCTATCAATAGAAAATAGGTTAACAAATTACAGTAGATCCATATAATAGAATAATTATACAAATGAAAAGTAAATATACTAAAGCATGATATATTAGCATAAATAAATCTCAAAAGAATGATAAACTAAAAAGCAAACTTTATTAATTATACATATAGTTCACATATGATAAAAGTGTAGAGACATGCCTGTGGACAGCTGGCAGCTGACAGGACACTGATCATCTGTGGGAAAGAAGAAAGGGGATGGAAGTTTGGAGGAGCATGCAGGGCTCTTCACCTACATTAGTAATATTTTGTTTCCTAACCTAGGTAGTGGATGCACTGGTATTTAGTATTTTTCTTTAAACTTTTCCTTTTGTTTTATTTATTTTAATTTTTTAGGCAGTATGAGGGATTGAACCCAGGACCTCGTACATGGAAAGTAGGTGCTCAAACACTGAGCTATAATCCACTCCCTCCTTTTGTTTTAAATATTTTTATTTTAAAATGGTCTGAAGCAAATAATAAAAATGGTAACATTAATTAAATAAGGATAGTACATCAACTGGTATCAACTATTATTTTATGTATTTCCCAAATATTTCACATTTTAAAAAATATATGAAAATTCACTTAGAGGCTGAATACACTTGAGTTTTTTAATTATATACAATTTAATTTTGGACAGGATTCACTGACTTCCTGCTTTGAAAGCTGAAAACCTCAGCACTCACATTTCCTTCCATTTCTACTTCCAATTGTTGCCATATAATTTTTACATTGTCTACTTTTATAATGTTCACTGTTCTACAATTTCCATAGTTACCTACTACTGGCTCTATATTTCAAACTCATCCACAGTCTTTTAAAAAAGCAGTTTTCTTTTTTCAAGTAGAGCTTGTATCTGCTCCTTTCCCCGAATTCTTTCATACTTAAGAATATGTTGGGGAGCAGGTCGAGCTCAGTGGTTGAGCGCCTGCTTCGCATATACAAGGCCCTGGGTTCAATCCCCAGCACCTCTTAAAAAAGGAAAGGAAAAGATAAGAAGAAGAATGTGAACTTGTGAGCTGTGTGGCTGAATGACATCCTGGTGGGCCGTCACCTCTCTCCTTCAGAGCCCTGCGGTGCTGGTCAGTGCTGCTCCCACGACCGGGTGCTCAAAGCCACGATGGAGCAGCCTGAGGCCAACCTCAACTCCCCCCATTAGGGCCTCCTTTCCTGCCTGGAAGCTGCAAGAGTTCTCACTCATTCTCATTCTTATTTTCTCCCTAACCCACTCACTATTTTCTTAAGGTGCAATATTATACTTTACTTAAAGTAGAATTACTTCATCCATCCAGGGACATGTTTTTATAAAAGGACTGCCTACCACGGGGCAACCCTTCTGTGGAGTTCCAACTACGGAAGGTGTTTTCCTGACAAAGAATTCCGTGGCTTTGAAGTGCAGGGATGTGCCTTATGCTCCAGCCAGAGGCCTGTTTCTGTAAGCTTCGAGGAGAGGAAGGAGGGAGCATGGAGACAAGTCACCAGATGACACAATCCACAACCCACATCTTTCTTCAAGTGAATCACGACAGCGAGGGTACTCTGTCAACCTGTCTCTCATGTGCTTTTCACTCCGTGGTCAACGTTGTGTCAGCCCAAGAGCTTGTCAGAGGACGCTGGCAGGTCCCCACAACCTGGCCAAGGTCAACTACCAGAAGACACTTCAAGCTGTCACTCTTTCCATAGCACAGAAAAGTATACACAATACAGGAACAATAATTCCAAGTACCAAATAAATGTCCCTTTTGCTGGGAGCTAAAGCAAAGAAAACGGAATCTCAAACAGCCAGACGATGGTAGCCACATCCCTCACAAGCTCGAGGGCTGGCAATACCGTGGCCACTGTGCCACAGGACACACGCTCCAACCATTCGCAGGGGACTGGTCACCCGTCACAGCTTCTGGCCCCTGAAAGACCAAGTGAAGACTGGACATGAACCCCCTGAGGCTTCCCACAGAGTAATTTGTGATTTATCCCAAAAATTCAATAACTCGATCAAATCAGGTCTTGGTGTTGAGCAACTATAAAATTTTCCTGAATCACTTTGTGCTCTTTCAATCCATTTGTTCTGTTTATTGGGTTCCTTTCTTCAGGGACAGCAATTTTTTTAAAAATTTACTTATTTTATTTGAAAATGTTATATTAGTACAGTGAAACTAAATTTTAGAGACACTGGATTATCATTAGTTTATTATAAGAGAGAGACATGGAAATTATCTCCATGATGGAAGATTTCCGAGCTTCAGTGGAATGGGCAGCTTCACTGACACCATTTCAACAGGGATCTATTTCAGTCTACATGCTTCCCAGGACTGTCACCATCCTCGTTATCTAGGACTACCTTGGTGCCTCCATATTCTGGGAGAAGAACTTTATCTCCAACTTTCACAATAACTGGTTGAATGTCTCCACCCTTTCCTTTACATCCTAATCCAACAGCTACTACTGCTGCCTGTAATACTTTTCCTTGAGATTTTTCTGGAAGCATAACGCTTCCTTTGGTTACAGTTTCAGCTGCACTCCTTTAAACCAAGCCTCGGTCAAAGAGGGGAAGAAACTTTCTAAATGCCTGTCCTGCACGGCTCTGGCTAGCGCAACTCGAGCTCTGCTACAGTGTCACCACCGCCGCATGAACAGACCTGCAGTCTTGACAGCAATTTTCTTTACCCTGGATGGCTTTCTTCTGTCTTCCGTGTTTGAGTGCTGAGTGTTCGATGTTCCATCCACTTTTCTCAAGTCTGAGGAAATGCTGGGGCTTGGATGCAGGGCTCAGTCTGTCGGAATAGAACACCTGGACTCTGCTAACCTCTGAGATATTTTTTTTAGTGTCCTATCCCGGTGCTCACGCCGCATCTCAGGTTAAACGAGACTCGGTTGCTTGATCAAGCTCTCCCTTTTTCATTTGATCCTCTCCCAACAACTGTTTCTCCTACTCTTCAGTTTCAAGATTAAGAAACAGTAATAGCCACTCTGTTTGTTCCTTTCTAGATTTGGGGCTCTTTGTGAGAATTCTCAGAGTACCAGTAGGGTGGTATCTGGGCAGAGAAGGGTCAGCCTTGCTGTGTCTGTCCACTTCACTCCAGAATATCTCTCTCATTTCGTGACTACCACAGAATTTTTATTATTATTTTCTTTTTCAATTAATGGTAAAAACATTTATATTTAGAATTAGTCAGCTGGACTCAGTTTAGATGATCCCCACCCCCCTTTTCTGGAGAAAAGTTGTAGGTTATAGAACAATCATGCATAAACTGCAGGATTCCCACAGACTAGCCTATTATTAACACCTTGCATTGGAATGGATGAAAACACATTCTTATATTTATACTATTATCTACAGTCCATAGTTTAAATTAGGGTTCACTGTCAGAGCAGTGTAGCTCCACGGATTTTTAAAAAGATTTTTATTCTGTTACCATATATACAATCTCCTTTAAATCACATTCAGATAACCGTTTCAGTGATGTTCACTACGTTCACAATGTTGCTACCATCGCCACCATCCATTACCAAAATATTACCATACTTTCCAAAACTTGCAATTTTCTGCAGTTTTTAAAAACAGCAGGCATTGCAGTGAGTGTGAAGTAGCTCTAACTGTGGTTGGATTTGCATTTCCCTGATGGCTAATGACAAGCATCTTTTCATGCGCTTTTTGGCAGCTTGTATATCTTCTTTGGAGAAATGTCTATTCAAGTCTTTTACCCATTTTTTCACTGGGTTGTCTTTCTGTTGTTGAGTTGAAGGATTTCTTTATATATTCTGGATATTAAACTCTTACTGGATATGTGGTTTCCAAATATTTTCTCCCATTGTATAGGCTGTTGTTTTACTTTTATGATAAAGTCCTTGGCACAGAAGTTCTTAATTTTGCTGAGATCTCATTTATCTATTTTTTCTTTTGTTGCTGCTTGTGCTTTGAGTGTAAAGTCTAAGAAACCACTGCCTAACACAAAGTCCTGAAGAGGCTTCCCTACATTTTCTTCTAGGAGTTTTTATAGTTCTGGCTCTTATGTGTAGGTCTTTGATCCATTTTTAGATTTTTTTAATATGGTGTGAGGTAAGGATCCATGTTCATTCTTTTGCAAATGGAGATCTAGTTCTCCCAGCACCATTTGTTGAAGTGACGATTCTTTCCCAATTGAGTGGTCTTTACCCCCTTGTCAAAAATCAGTTGGCCATAAATGCAAGGGTTGATTTCTGAACTATCAATTTCATACCATTGGTCTATATATCTGTCTTTGTGTCAGTACCAGGCAATTTTTTTTTCTTCCTAAAGGTCATTTTATTGTAAAAGCATAAATACAACACTGACATAGAAACATTTAAGCAATGGATCCTCTCTCTCTGTTAAAAAGATATCTTTTTGGCTTGGCATCAACCAATTGGGAAATAATGCTACAAGAATCGGGGACATGGGTAGGGTTACTGAATTCTGGGCTGGGAATGCTATTTTGGTTACTGTGACATTATAACAACTTTTAAGACCTACCTTTTGGCTACTGTGAATAATGCTTTAATTTTGAAAAGCCTTTTGAAAGTGAATCTATTGGTCTTGGTGACCTATTGGATAAAGGAGAAATGGGGGGAAAAGTTGAAGAAAGATATCAAGATCTTAGTTTGAGCAGCTGGAGAGAAGGTGGCACAAGTAATATCAGGATTAGAGGAGGAGTAAATCTAAGATGATTTCTGAACATGAAGCTGCAGATAGCCAGGACTGGTTGGAAAATTAGCCTGGAGCTCAGAAGACGGGTCAAAAGTAGTCATGATATGAGAAGGTTTGGTCAAGCACTTAGAGATGTGGTGCTATTACTACTGAATGTGACAGTCTGTCAGGACACAGTTTAATTTCCCCAAAAGTGTGTGTATTTTTAGAGGAACTACATGGATATATAAAGAACACATTGAGGAGAACATGTAAAATGCTTTCAAAAGACTCTTTAAAATAGAGAATATTAAATAAATGTAATATAAGTTCTACCTAATTTTCAGACATTTTTTTGGGGGTAAGAGTATCATATTTTCTGCACAGAAATTCCTAAAATTAAGCCAGAAAAGGAACTTTAGGAATTATGAAGTCTACCCCCCACTCTCCTACTACCCCCAGACCTCCATTCCCATTTTACAAGTAAGAAAACAGTCTGAAACACTGCCACTTGCTTGACTGGTGGAATAAAATCCATATTTTAAATTCCCAGTTCAGTGCATTTTTCACATACCATTCACAAAATTTTGGTAAGTTAGTATTCTGATTCACCAAAGTCATTCTGTTATAACTTTTACTTTGACTATTAAACTTAATTTAGGAAAGTCAAGAGAAAAAGGAAAACTCCAAGTCTGTGGTATTTATCCATATTTTTGTTTTTTTCATTGTTTTTCCTTCCTTCCCGATGTTCCAAGTTACCTCTTTTATCATTTCATTTCTGCCTCCTTTACTATTCTTTTGGGATAGGTCAGCTGGCAACAAATTCTCTAACTTATTTCCGCTTCATTCCTGAAGGACATTTTCACTAGATACAGAATTCTAGCTTGACAATTCTTTTCTTCCAACATTTGAAAAATGCTGAGCCACTTCCTTCTGGCCTACATGGTTTCTGATGAGAAATTCACTGTCATTCGAACTGTTTTACACCTTAGAATAAGATGTTGGTTCTCTCTCACAGCTTTCAAGACTTTTTCTTTGACTGTCAGGTTCTTTGGGTTTACCATATTTGGAGTTTGCCCAGTATCTTGAATCTGATGGTTTCTATCTTCTGCCAAATATGGAGAATTTTTTGTCATTACTTCTTTGAGCAGTTTTCAGCCACACCATCTTTCTTCTCTCCTTTTGGACTCCGATGACATGAATGGTAGATCTTTTGTTATAGTCCCATAGGTCTCTGAGGTTCTGTTTCTTTTTTCCCATTCTATTTTCCCTCTTTTGTAAAGACCGGAGAAATCTCTATTGTCCTATCTTCAAGTTCATTGATTCTTTCCTCTATCCTCTCCATTCTGCCCACTCATTAAGATTTTTGTTTTGGTTATTGTATTTTTCAGTTCTAAAATTTCCATTTGGCTCTTCTTCATATCTTTTTATTTCTTTGCCGAGATTTTCTACTTATTTCAAGGATATTTCTAATTTCTTATTGAAAGCATACTTATGGCTGCTTTAAAATCCTTGTCAAGGGAACCAGCTGTGGCTCAATTGGTAGGGCTATGGTTTACCACATGGGAGGCAAGCCGCCTCGAGCAGGCAAGCCGCCACGAGTAGGCAAGCCGCCACAAGTAGGCAAGCCGCCATGAGTAGGCAAGCCGCCGCGTGGTGAGCTGACTCGGCGGGATGCCGCAGTAGGGGGAGACAAGCAGACACAGAAGAACGCAAAAGCAAATGAACACAGCGAGCGCAAGCAGCAAGGGGGGAATATAAAAATAAATAAATCTTAAAAAAAAATCCTTGTCAAATAATTCTAACATCTGTGTCATCTTGGTATCAACATCTCTTGATTTTTCTCTCATTCAAGCTGAGATTTCCCTGGTTCTTTGCATGACAAGTGGTTTTCAACTGAAACCTAAACAAGTTGGTTATTATGAGACTCTGGATCTTAATAAATCTTCTATCACAGCATGCCTCCTTTGACACCACCCCGTGGAGAAGGGGAAAGTTACCTTACTCCTGCAAGATGAGGGTGTAATTCCAAGCTCCCCACGTGGTCTCCACTGACATCGCAGGGTAGAGGGCCTTGTTACCACCTGGTAGGGGTGAAGGTCCTGGCTCCCTGTAACTCTCTACTTGGCCTTCACTGTCACTACCATGGCAGAAAGGTTGGGGTGTCTCATTCTATCTTTCCAAGGGTAGAAAAATAGGTTCCTCATCTGGCCTTTTGATTATGTATGGGCCCATAGTTCTTTCTGTAGTATTTGGCTAGAATAGAGTAGTTATTGTTTAAAAGTTTTGTCTTGCTAGGCTGTCCTTTTCCTGTCCTATACTGTGGCTAGAGAGAAAAGTTTTTTCTTGGGATTTTTCCAGTTTGTGCCTGTTGGTGTTTCTAGGTTGCCAACCCAGTCTGGAATACATGTAGGAAAAAGAGTTCACTGGCATGTCATTCCTAGACTCCCACAGTCCCTAGCTGAACTGCCTTCTTCTCTCTACCTTTCAGAGTTTTCTCATGTTTTTAAAATATATAATGTCCAGGGTTTTTAGCTATACCTAGCATGACGAGGAGGGAAAAGTAACTTTCATCTATTTTTAATTAAAAAAAAAAAGTTTCTCCTTTCCTAGTCTATTTCTAAAGCTGTATTCTGTTGTGTTAATTTACTCCGTGATCCTTCCGGATTTGTCTTCAATTCTGAAAACTGTTCTTAAGATTTTAAAAATTCACTCCTACTTGATTGTAAAAGTGTGGAAATGGGTAGAGTTGATGGTAACACATGATAGTGAGTAGGAACTGGTTTATAATGGGATTGTGGCTGAATAAGGTAGTCTAGGAATATAAATGTTAATTGAAAGAAAGCTAGAGAATAATCTAGGGACTGAATAACACAATGAACCCAGAGGTGGATGAGAATTGTGGTTAACAGTATAAATGCAAGAATGTCCTTTGAACTAGAACAGATGGCCGTCACTATTGTAGGACAGTGGGAATGTGGAGAAGCATGTGAAAAATAAAATTAATGTAATCTATGGTCTATAGTTAACAGCAATACTTTAATATTCTTGCAACAATGCCAAAGATGTACTGTGTTAATAAAATGGGGATATGGAAAAAATATGCCAAATGTACGCTATGGACCATAGTTTGTGGTAAAAGTCTGATGATATTATCTAATAAACTGTAACAAATGTTCCACAACAGTGTGGTGTATTGGGGAAGGGGTGTTATGTGGGAATTACACACATGTGCACGACTGTTTTGTAAGTTCACAACTTCCGTAATAAAAAATATATTTTTAAAAACCTCTTTCCTAATTTAGAGCATCTCGTTTCTAAGTTTTTCTAGTTCTGATTATATTGTTCTTTCATATCTTGTTATATTTTAGCTTGTATTAAATATTGGATTACAGTTTTCATCAGTTTTGTGAGCACATTTTTCTGTTATGTTTTCATTTCTTTACTCTTTCTCTTTTCTTAGAACTTTCTATGAGATTTGTCCCTGATGTTTTTCTGTATAGTAAAATTGCTTTTCCCTGAACCTTTATACAAGGCTTGATTTCGGACAGTTTTTTAATTTCTCAGCTCTAGAGCTACCTCTTCAGTTGTTTTAATGTAGTGTTCCAAAATATGGCAGCTCACTTTCTGAGCATTCCTGGCGCTGTTCCCTTCCCCCACTGTTACCTGGACTTTCTTTTAGTTTGTTACATGGTCCCTGTCCTTCTCAATTTGAATTCTATTCTCAGCAGTTTCTCCACAGTGCAGAACTTTCTCCTACAGTTCTTTAGCAGCAAAAGAACTGACTGTTCATTTTGAGAGTAAGGCACAAACTGCTAGAACCCCTTCAGATCCTACTATAGATCTCTTGAGCTCACCCTACTACTAGAATACGAAAAACCCTTTCCAATTCTCTCCTGTTAATTGGTTCACTGAGATTTAAAGTGAGTATCTGGTAGTTCTATTGGCATTCTCAAGCCTGCCAATCATCCTACCGCTTCCCTTTGCTTACTCCTGCACTGATGCTAATATCACACAAGTATGATGGCTGTCAATGGCTTATCCCCACACTTTCTTGGGATACCTTTTAACCAAGTTTTATTATTGATGTTGCTCATATGCTTTTGATCTTGCTACCTTAATTTTTTTGTGTGATTTTAGAGGTATACCGGCAAAGATTCAGAAATTGTGCCACCACTGCCATTATTCCAGAATCCCTTAAATAATAGTGTTATTTTTTGGACTAGCTTTATTAATAGAAAATGTCTAAGAAAAAAATTCCAGGGCTTAAAATTATCACGAGTAAGTGTTCATAAATTTCTTTTAAAAATCAACCTCAACAGATAATCCCACAGTGACAATATATATTCTCTCTTTAAGATGAGCGGCACAGGATCAGCAAATGAACTTTGATCCCTGGGAAATAACAGACACTGGCATAATCTCCACTAGCAAACTAAATTCAAACCATTTGACCTATGGAAATGTTAATTAAATTAAGAAGTAAAGTAGTTCTCTATCCATACAGATCCTATTACTTGGACCTAAAGCAAAATATCAGAGACAATTTCTGGAAAGGATGAATATTTGCTCTTAATGATGGAGAAGTCTTTGTGGCTCCTAATTTTTAAAATTAAGGATTTTTTTTCTGATGGTGGAATTACTAATGATTTCTTCTTTCTTTTTTGCTTATCTCTATTTTACAAATTTTCAAAATGGAAAGCCAAGCTTCTCACAAAAATGTTTAAATCAACTTACGCTAGAACCATGTTGTAATCTGAGTGGTTGAACATATATCCTCCAACAACCCACATTATATTTCCATTGACCACAGCTTTGTGAGATGCTCTGGGGAGCTTTAGGTTAGAATATTCCTCTTGAGTCCAAAATGACTGGTTAGCTGGTACAGGAACTGAACATCCAGGACCTAATAAAATGTAATAAAAAGGTTCGCAAAATGCAGCTTTAAAATTATTGCATTTCAACTTCTAATCCTCTACATGTAATAAAAATTTAAAGACTACTTCATCTTTCTCTTAGTATGTAAACATCACACAAATCCCTTTAATTTGTGCTCTCAATTTTACTCAAGCTTTTTTATTTGGGGTTACACAGGGTAATCCATCAGCTGTCCATCTCCTGGCAAGTCAAGAAACTTAAACAAACAGATGCAAAAGACAGAACACATTCTGGAGATGTTTGGCTTCTGCTCCAACATTGGCATAATAGTCGGTACTTCTATAATTTAATGCCTGGATGCTGAGCCAAACCAAGCAAAGTATTAGGAAGGGCAATCAGACAGTGGCTTAAAAACAACTTGATTTTCTGTAAACCTACAACTTCTCTAATTAAAAACAAAACAAAAACCTGAGAAAAGCATATAAACAAGCACATTTCCTTTCAAACTAAAAGGATTCTGAGGAAGTGGTAACTTGTATAAAGAAAAACACTAAATCAGTAACAGCTGCCATCATTCATGCCTTGAAGAATTCTCTAAAGCTTCTGTAATAATCTTTTTCTGCAGATAATTCCATTAGCTTGACTCCTTTAGGATTCTAATGTATAACAGATCCCAATTTCCTCAGAAAGTTTCTGAGAAAGCACCATTATTGTCAGCTCTCATTCCACCTCCCAGATTGATTCTCTGCTAAGGCTTCTTAAGGCCGAGACCAAATTTGCCAACGTTCAAGAATGAGACGCAAGGAATGTCAAACCAAGCCACAATTCTAAAGAGATGGCAATCACACATACATGAAATCAAAAGACAATAGACGAAGCTGAATAAAAGGATATGAAAACTTAAATGCTGCCTGACGTTTTATTAACATAAATGGTATACATATTAAGAATAAGATAAATCCATAATTTATTAAATGGGGAAGGTTCTGTAAATTGAAAGAAGCACTCACCCTGCCACTCTGAAAAGCATGAGCATCCTCTGACGTCACTCGAGTTGCAGGCGCCTCGATGGGGAAACCCACAGTTATGTGCACAGTGAGGAATATCGCATGCGTCACCTTTCCAGTTTTCAGAACATTCACACTGAACAGAGTTGCTGACGTTACTGAGCTTACATTCTCCTCGACCTGAGCAATTATTCGGACACATGTCAAAACTACGAAAACAGGGGAAAAATTAAGTCAAAACAAAGCAACACTTCTATTAACTTAACAGAACTCCTCCTGCACAAAATTTAAAGGTCTCACTGTCTTTGCAGTTCGTTCACAAGCATAATTGCAGCACTTTAAGATTCAGCCCAAATAGGGTCATCAACATTGCATAGCTAGGGGCTCAGATGCAAGTGATGAAATTAAATCAACCCTACTTGATTCTAACACTACAGAGCAGGGGTTCTTAACAAGGGGTCCATGAGCGTGAATTGAAATTCAAAAAAAAAAACATTCTTCTTGTGGGGACGTGTTGGTGCAGGTGTGACCTATTTATTAAATAATACACAGTATAGTGTGGACTTAGTAAGGGGTCTGTGGACCAAAAAAAGGTTAAGACCCCTGCTATAAAGGCAAGTTAAAGAAATTACATGGGGGCCGGCTGTAGCCCAATTGGTGGGGCTCTGGTTTACCACATGGAAGGCCCCGGGTTCGGTTCCCAGGGCCTCCTCGAGCGGGCAGACCGCCTCGAGAAGGCAAGCCCCTGCGGGCAGGGCAAGCCGTCACAAGCAGGCAGGCCACCACGCAGAGAGCTGACTCAGCGGGTCGCCGCAGCAGGGGGAGACAAGCAGACACAGAAGAACGCAAAAATGAACACAGCAAGAACAAGCAAAAAAGGGGGAGGGGGGATATGTAATAAATAAATTTAAAAAAAGAAATTACAAGACAAAGGAGAGAAGAAATTTATGCGAAACTGTTCGGATATAGCTTCCTAAGAGGAGGATGACTTGGAAGCCCACAAATGATGAGCATTACAAAATTGCTGAATACATACTTGCTACTTTGGGGAGAAAAAGATGAAAACCAACTGTCAGTGAGAAATTACTGCCCTCGTGGCATACTTCCCTCTGGACAGCCTCTGAAAAGCTAGAATTTTTAAGGGATTGTTGCCCACGCTGGTGTATTTAAAATTCCCTAGTAAGCTCATCTACTCATTTCAGATGGGAAAAAATAGAGCTGGTTTACATTAATGCATTAGCAGTTTATAGTGTGCCTCATAATAATTAGACGGACAGTACTGTGAAATGACGTAATTTAGATTTTAAAAGGGAGAGGCGATAAATTGGACTGATATTTAAAGAGTGTATATTTCTTCTAAGGCCTGAAAAGAAAACTAAGAAGAAATTTTTGTATCAAAGCATATCAGAAAATCAAGAGTCAGTTACCAAAACAAGCTAATTCATATTAATGCCTATACCCAAATATCAGTTGATGATATATTTATAATCAGATTACATAAATATCCATATACAGTAATTTTATAGTCTGCATTATAATTATAACAAATACATGTCTACTTTTCAAGTCCCAGTAAGTAGAATCAAATGAAATATGTTCAAAACCTCATTACTGTACTAAGTTAGGCATTAGGTAGAAAAGCTGAATTACACTCCTGGAGGCCACTAAAAAGTGGTTTCTACTGCCTCTAATGATACATGCACATAAGTAAAGTTTCAATAAAGGGAAATTTCATCTTTATTAAGAGAAAGTTCTTTGCAAGGTAACAGTTTACAAAAGATAAAATCTAAATCAATTCAGATATGACTTGTTATGCTAAAATAGCTACAACAATCACACTTCATTTTTTTAAGGCCTAAAAGAAAAAGTAAATAAAATATTTCTGTTATGTGCTCAAACCTATGCCTTCCACAATAACAATGTCAAATTACAATTTCTTACAGACACACTAACCCAATACAAAGGAGTAGCACACAATCAACACTTAATGTTACTGGAAAGTAAAGAGGAGGAGGTAATGAGTAGACCCTTTAAATTAAAGGAGGGAATGGTTCACAACAATGCATGGTATTGGTGGAGGGGCACAATAATTATTAATTATTAATTAATTGGAGGAAAGCATAACTTCAACTTTTCCTTATACCTCAACTTCTCCAACCAAATGCCCTTAGGCACAGGTTTACTTAATACACCAAAATAAATTTTGAACATTTTTTAGAGAAATGAGTTGCATAAAATCTCGAAACACAAAAATATATTTTAAATCCCTGAAAAGTGAAAATCACATACTACTTTAAAATATGCCTGCTTGTATATTTATCTAATTTGAGGTAATGAAAAAACTAATCTAGTTCATTTTCTGCACTTAAAATATGAATCAGAATGAGAAACATGAAGTTCTAATTTGTGGTGAAAATAAAACTTAACTATTTGCTTTTCTTTCTTTTTTTTTTTTTTTT
>PVKH010007018.1:6099-20649 GCA_004027955.1 Chaetophractus vellerosus | reverse complement strand
GGTGTGAAGGTTTAATTCAGTAGAGTCTAGGAAGCTGTTTGGTTTTTCTCCCCAGCCTAGTGACAAAAAAAAAAAAATCTGTGTTACTGATTTCTTTGTGGGATCAGTCCGTGTCATTCCCAAGACTGATACCAAGCCTGGCTTCAGTCATGTTGACTGCATGACTCACACTCTTCCTCTGAGCTCTGAAGGTTTGGTTAAATGTTTAAATGACCTTTTAGGACAGATGATTATGAGTATGGGTAAACAATTTGTTCTTCTGCTTAATAACTTCCGTGTGTATTTAGCGTAGGTGTAGACAGTGTTGGGAAGAAGGAGAGCAAGAGACTTGGGTAATCTCATGGAGATGATGGTGATGATGATGATGATGATGATGATAATTTTGTTATAAATAAGCAGAAAGGAAGATTTGCCAAAAGAGGGGAAAACTCAACACGGTCCTTCATTGCCAGCTCCCTCTTCTTTCCTCCTCTCACCCTCAGACAAGGGACATACCATGTGTTCTGTCACTGGTGACTGTGTAACCACTCAGGAGCTCTGCTGTTCCTCAAGGATCAAGACCCCATGACTGGTGCACTTTTCTCTTGACTGCTCTCTGGGGCAGCTCAGTAGTGTCTTTAACATGGCTAGTATCTTTCAAATATAGTTTTAGTGCAAGGGCATCTCAAGGAATACACTATATGTATTTGTAAAGTATACACAGTCTCATTATTCAGTCTGTCTTCATGGAATGTTATAAGTTGGCTACAGGTTTTAGTTCCAAGGTTTTCTGTATATTTCTGTAGTTGGCTTTTTTTTTTTTAATCTAACTCTGGTTCTTGAAAAAACAGTTCCTCCTGGTTTGTTTTTCAGGTGCATACCACCCTCATCTCAGGTTCCAGATTGAAAACTTCCTTTCTGAAGCACTTTACCAAACCCAGATGAAGCACCTCATGGTCTATCTGGATCTTGCCATCCATATCCCTTTCCTTGACTCTCTGTTCTCTGGACACATTTCCAGAACAACACCTCCTTGCCCTTCTGAGATAGTCCCTCCTTTTACTGGCCCTTTATTCTGCTCTAGTACATGAAGTCATTGCCCCTGAGAATAAACACTAGAGAAACATCTAAAGTTTACCTTTACATTTTATACATTTTGTCATCTGGGAAATTGGCTACGTACAAACTATAGTAACATAGGGATGGGAGATATTACTCAAGAAAATCTTGATACATATAACTCTTGGATAACCAACGTTAGACTCTATATGATGAATTAATTGTGAAATTTTTTTCAGAAAAGGATGTGTTCAGCAATTTTTCATTTATATTTTCATGTTATTAATCTGCCGGCATGAATAAATTTAAGCAGACTGCTCAGAAACTAATGAAGCTTGCTTATCCTATGGATATCTCATTAGCTCCTTTCCTCCCTTCTCCTTGTCTTTTTGGCATCACTGTTGACACAGTAAAAGATGTTGAACATCCCACTGGTGGAGCTATTGCAAATTTTGTGAACATTTAGGAACAGATCTCTCTGGTGAAATTATTTTGAAATTATAATACAAAATGCACAGGAGGAAATTCAAAATGTGCAGAAGTGGGCAAGCTTTTTTTTTTTTTTTTTGTAAAAAAAATGCAATCTAAAGAAAGACAAGGGGGTATAAAATGTGCCTGGAATTTTGCTGCTCTGTCTTTTCATTAATTGGTTTAGGTACTTAACTGGTTGATCTTAAGGTGTATTAGTGAGTATGACACTAAGCATATCCATAATTCCTAGCAATAATGTGGGAAAGCCAAGATTTAAGTCAGCAGTTTATACGAGCTTGCAGAATCACCCCATCATCAGTGTCTCTGTATTACAGCACCCTGCTGTGGCTTCTTGATAGAGCCCTTATTTTGAAGTAGCCAACTTAGGTAAACCAGAACATTGTTGTACCTGCACAGAGTTACCTGGGTTACCAGTGATTATAAATGATGGGATGAAAAGTGCATAGCCATAATTTTCCCAGGCTATTTAAAAGGCATCTTCATTAAAAAATGATACTGTGCCAAGTACGTAAAGAATAAGAAAATGCACCAGCCCTGCCCTCTGCCCTTCAGGAGCTTATACTTACAAGGAGAAAAACATGTTGCCTTTGTATTCGGATAAGAACATTTATTGTTATTACAAATTTGGTTTCCTCATTTTATTTCAGGTAAGTTATATTTGATGGTAGCAGATAATTAGAAACGCCCTCCCTGCCCACACTCCACAATGGTTTGAAACTCTTTCTTGAATTAGTAAATGTATTCAAAAATTTAAATTCTTATTTCCCAACCAAGGCACTTTTATATTTGCTCCTTTCTTTTTCTTAAGCATCTCATGCTTTCATGCTACAGAAAACAATGATGGATTCCCCCCTTGGTATGAAAGAACAAGGCTCCTTTTCTAGCTCTCTATCCCCGAGGCCTATCAAACACACTTCAAGTACTGAGTAAGACGGGTGGCTGGGGTACTCCCCTGACTGCAGTTAGGGATACGGGGGAGTGGGACTGGGAGGAAATCGTGACTGATTTTGTGTTCCTTTTCCGTGTTGATAGCTATGCCTGTAAGGAACTTCAATTTTTTATGGTGCTATTGGACTTAGTTTGTGATTGGATATGTACTCCTCAGCTATAGGAAGTTCTGAGTTTATCCAGCTATTTCCTTGACTTATACTGAGGTTTCAAAACTATGTAGTGTGTTCCTGTAGGAGGAAACAATGGGTCCCACCATGGTGCTGCACCATCACTCACAGATGAGGACCAGGGCTGGGCTGTTCTGATTTGAAGATGCCGAATGATATGGCATTTGTGCCTGAGCATTGGTTCAACTCCCATGATGTACTGGGCTCAGTGTCAGTGAGGCCAGTTGAGAGTGAAACCTACTTTGGATGTAGATTGTAGATAGTGGCTGCCCATAAGACAGGATTTTAGGGTGCCCAGAAGAACATACTACTCTTCCAAATGCCTCCCTCACCTCTTTGCTGAAGAATGAGATTCCAGGAATAGGATAAAAAGACCCCAATTTGTCTTACCTCTCTTCTTAAGTTAGAGCTCCCGGTTATATATCTGTAGAGCACCATACTCACAGTTTAGCTCATAATACAGTTATGATTAACATTTATTTGTGGAATTGTTTGATGTTTAGCCCCTGTTATTTTTTTTTTTTTTAAAGATTTATTTATTTTTATTACATATCTCCCCTTCCCCCCCGTTGCGGCGACGCGCCGAGACTTGGTCACTGCGCAGGCGCGGCTTTCCCCGCTTGTGGGCGGCTTCTGCTTCTATTCACGGCCGGCTCCAGTTCGCGGGTGGCTGGCTGCGTTCCATTCACAGGCAACCTGCCCTGCCCGTGGCAGCTTTTGCCCTGTCCGTGGCAGCTTTTTGCCCTGCCCACGGCGGCTCCGGCCCGCCCATGGCGGCTTGCCATTCTCAAGGCGGTCTGCCCGCTAGGAGAGGTCCCCGGGAACCGAACCCAGGGCCTCCCATGTGGTATCCCAGCGCGCTCTTTATCCACTGAGTTATCTAGCCGTTAGCCCCTGTTAAATCGTGAGCTCCATAAGTTCAAGGAGAGTGTCTCTTTGCTCATTATTGTGTCCATAGTGCCTGCCACATTGTTGAATGAATAACTAAAAAAGCTTCTGAGGTAGGTAATGCATTAATTTAGTTTACACTACAATGCAAGACAGTTCTTGCCAATAGAACACGATCTTCTTTTGTCTCTCGTGTCATTTCTAGTTGCTAAATTGACTTTGAGGTTGAAAGATTTGATTGTGACTCAACATTTGCACAAACTCTTCAGCAAATAATGTGCTCCATTTTCTTTTATTTTTGCATCAGATGATAAGGACAAAAAAGAAAAGAAAAAGGTGAAAGATGTAAGCTGCTGATATCCAGTTGTTGAAAAAGTATTTGGGTTGTTTGCATTTTGTTTAATCATGAAACTCTTATATAAACAGTTCTATCTTTGATAAAGGTTTATGCAATCCATCTGGCTGCTCAATTTTCAATTTTTTCTTTGACTTTCTTTGTTTAATTCACTGGTGAATGACATCTAGTTCTTGGTTGTAGAAAATGTTTCCATATTTCAGTCATTTATTAGGGATATATCCCTATAGTTCAGTCATTTTGAAAATTTTTAAACTTACAATATGAGTAAATGATCTACACTATATTGTTAACCAGTGCACCTGAGGTTATTAATTTTAACTGAATCCTAAAGACCTCAACGTAAAAATTCTAGCTCATTTTATTATTGTGTAGGACCTTATGACAGATATATCTGAGTGCTATTATTCACTCATGATCTTTTCTTGGTAAACTATCTGCATTACTTCTACTCTGATTTTTTTATTTTTTCATTGAATTATACATATTTTATAGATATTATATTCTAGAAGAAAAATGTTTGTCATCTTTCCATCTCTCTATTGGTTATCTATCATCTAGATAGCTAGGTAGCTAGCTATCTCTAGCCATCCATCTATTTATCTCTCTCCCCCCACATTCTCTCTCTCTGTCACCAATCTCAGAAGCCCCATTTTTTATACAAAACCAACAATATTATTCCACATATGAGTTATTCATGGCTAAAGAGTTTAGTCTGTCTCCATGACTAGGATTCTTCAACTTTGCATGATTCTGGTTGAGTCCTGGTTTTTATCTGCCAATAGAGAGCATATGTGGCTGCTTTAGATGTGCCTGAAATTCATCCTCTTTGAAACATAGCTCTGCAATTCATAAAATTATATTTTTATCCTTCTTGGCACATAAAACAATAGTTTTCTTTAGAGTTGGAAGAGATACTAGAGATTGTTATCCTGTATCCTCTTTTTCCATGTTGGAAAACTGGGATCAATTATAGTAAGTCACTTACTTAAGGGCAAAAGAAAGGAACCAGAACCAGAAACATGTTCTTCCACTTTCTCTTAGATCTCTTATCTTACAGTGAATCATGGTTAATGTGATCTACTCTATTTGTCATTCAGGCATCAAAATAAGGGAAACCCAGTTTGTTTTACTTTCTTTCTCTACCAGTTACACAAAGTGAGCCATGGTATTCTCTTGTACATTCATAATGTTTATCCAGTTTAGAAAAATTAGCCCTAAGCAAGTGAAGAGAACTGTGAATGACAGCATCTAAGCTAAACACCTAAATTAGCCGCATAGTTCTATGTCTATGAACCTTCTTGGGTTTTGTTGTGGTGCTCTGGATGGAGGCCAGTCAGAAACGACCTTGAGTTCTGATTCTACCTAGTCAGTCTCTCCTTGATCAAGGAGAACATTTGGGATGAATTGTAGTTTTATTGTCCTGTGACTGAATCACATTGGAAATAGCTACCCCCCAAGGCCAGCCTTTAGTTCTATTTGATCTAATTATCTTACAGACACAGGCTTTCCTGTCCTCTTTGACCTATGAGGACTGCCCTGGGACACAGGGAAATTTCAAATATCTTTATAGATAGCATAAGGATGATACTATTCTATATCCTCAGAGATAGTGCTTTTTCTGTCAATATAGGATGCCTGAACAGGAAATTTTGATGGCCCCAAATGTGGCTTCTTCATTCAAACATTAGGAGGGTCTCCTATTGCAGAAATTCTCCTGAATTTGAACTCAGGAGGATGAAACTGTTCCCAGTTCAGATACTTGACCTACTCACAAAAAGGCTATGGTTCTGTTTATTTTTAATTAAATTTAATTGATTAGTTAATTTTTACTCTCATAGCAAAGATCAGTGTAGAATCTCATTTCTTGCCAGTGAATACAACATAACAATGTTTGTAAATCTTTTCCTCTCAGATTTTAAGTTCCTTGGTCTAGCTAAATCAAATTGCTTTTAGATGTGATAGGCTATCCCTGGGATAGTTGTTTCCTGTTATTTAAAATAGTCATATGTTAACATAGTGTAATGAGGGGGCAAGCTCAAAAAGAGCAGAATACCCTCTTCCTAACCCCCTTACATGATACTGAAATGACTGGTAGAATTTTTTTTTTACTTTATTTTGCCTTTTTTTTTTTTAAATCAAGGAGATTGAATTAGAGACATAAAGCAAAATAAGCAAAAAACCTGGAGCAATAAATTTCTAGGTCAATCAAAATATATAAAGCATTAAAAAATGTCGGCAATGAAGCTAGATGCGAACTGACAGGGGAAAAATCTGTTTGTGTTCTTAAAGCCCTAAACCAAAAGCAAAATTAAAATTTGTGCTGACCCTTCTCCCTTGGGGCTGCAGATGTCACTGCTGTCCAGGGCACCGTCTGTTACTGAGTGGAAGGAAGAGAAATGGCATCCAATCACTAGTATAAAAAGAAATAGCCTGCCTGCCAAGTCCTGAAGATGTCCTGCCATATTTTTAAGGCAAGGGGATGGGGGGTAGAGATGAGCAACAAAGGTGACCACTAAAAATGCATCGATTCTTATCTTTGATGACTCATTCTTGTAGTGTAAGACTTTATAAGGGGCCATATGTATTTTACAATTTTCATTTAATCAGTAACAACAGTAGTTACCATTTATTTAATGCCTATAGTGCCAGACATCCTATATGTATTTTTTTCATTTAATGTTTAGAACAATTCTACAAATTGAGTATTATTCTTAGATTACTGATAAGGAAACTGAGCCTCTAACAAAGTAAAGTTCCTCAAAGAGACACATAAAATGAAGGTCTGAGTAAATGAAGGTCCAGTGAGGTCTGTAGCTGTTCTCTCACTCCAGAAGCGGTATGTCTCAGGAATTGCCACCCTCCAGGAGGCAAAACTTAGCAGAAGACTGTGCTGGTTGTTCTTCATTTGCCAAGGCCCCATTCATACTCCATTTTGCTGTGCCTCCTTGTGCCCTGGGAGCTGACTCTTGTGACTGCAGACCAGGACTTTCTCTCTGCCTTCATCTTGGATTTAGCCAATGGGAGGCACTAACAGGGTATCAGAGGGCAGAAGGTAAAGAGGTCTGCATATTTCCTCTCTGTTTCCTGCTTTGACCTTGTGCCCTGCCTATGGTAGTGTTCATGGTGGAGTCCTTTCAGGCTCTACCTCCCACAGGGCTGCCCTCTTCCGTGCCTCTGGCTTATACTGGGCTTCTGTGGAAATGCTATTTCTCCTTGTTCCTTCAGCTCAAGGAATAGTATTGTCTTCCCGCTGTTGCTGGTTTCTGGGTTCCTTAATATCTCTGTCTACATTTCTTTAAATAGTCCTTTCATGAAAATCTCTTTATTTGAACCATCTGGAATGAATCCTGTTTCCTGCTAGAAACAGCTCCCTGACTGATACAGCGACTGATAATATACTCATATTAAAATACATCAAAGTATTTTACAAAGTAATTTATAAAGTATGTTCAAAAGCACTAAATTAGGAAAACTAGCATGCCAAAAGGCACAGATATGAAAATAAATTTATTATGCACAGAGGACGGCAGAGCAACGTTTCTACTAATCAGGAATCTGTTTCAGGGAGACATGTGAGACAAGGATGTTGTCTTTGTCTGTTATATACAAGGGTCTGTTACATACCAGACATTAGAGAATTATAATAGGCTTTTGAGCTCAAAATGAAAACTGGCTGTGAGGAAGATTTTTCTAGCAGCTATTTGTACAAGACTAGAAGTGGGAAGAAATGTTGAAAGTAGGGAGTATAGCTAGAATCTTTTAAAGCAAGTCAGAGGTGAAGTGATGAGAGACAGGTGCACACAGTGGCTGCAGGTATGGAAATTAAGATGTGAAACTGCGAAACATTGCTACTATTTGAGGTTGCACCCATGCCCATTTGATGCATTTACTTTAAATTGGTGCAAACTCTTAACATGTGGAGGGTCCATATGGCTTGATGTTGCATTACATCAAATGGCAGACGTTTAATTTGGAATTAAGACAATATTTGGTTGTAGTGAACATCATCCCTATTTCTATCTCTTGGACTTTATTTGGAAGTACTTAAAATCCTACGACGAGGCTAATTTCAATTCAATCTATTTATTTAACAATATTTTAGATCCTTAATTTTCTGTTTCCAGATGATCAGACGACTCAGTTTGAAATCCAAGGGTGATATAGACTTCAAGCAAATTGCTTGTGCATTATGGCTACTGAACTAGCAAAGAGTAATCCTATGAAAGCCCCATCATTGTGGAAACATTTCCTTAATAGTGTATTCCTCCTGAATGTTTATGTGAAAATGTTCTCTTTTGGTGGGGAGGTAAATAAGCTGGTGTTTATTGAGCCACATCCATCCATTTGTTTATTTACTTATTTATCTAATAAACATTTTAGTGAATGGGTCTCAGGCATATTTATGTTTTACCCAAGAGGCCTTTCATTTACTACTCAGCCATTCAAACTTTTGGCCACATATAAGGAAGAGGTCATAGGCTTGGGAATGAAAAAGGCCTGACTTTGAAACTGGCCTTTGCCACCTACTGTCAGGGCTATCTTAGGCAAATTATTTTTTGGACTTGTTTATATATTAGATGAAATACTTTTTGTAAAGAATATGCATTTGACTGAGAAAAGGCATTCAAAATTGGTGAGTTTAATCCTCCTAAACCTCACCCCTGACACAACAACTCTATATATACACTAAAATACATGAGGTTCCAAGATGAATGCAAAATAAATAGAGTATGTGACTCATTCTAAAGTGTAATTGCAGATAAAAGACAAAAATGCGAAGCTGTTCAAATATGAGAAAATTAGTATGATAAAGAAGAAAATATGACTGTTTTGTTATTTAACTCGTACAAAATTAATTCCTTGAATCTTGCATTTTTTCAACAAATATGTTAATGTGTGTGGTAATGTACTGCTTTGCCTTGAGAAGGAAAAGAAATTAAGAAAATTCTGGAAAATATTAATAGAATTAATTTTTTTCAAACGTTTCCCAAATACATTTTATTTTTTATTTTTTATTTTTTTAAAAAGATTTATTTATTTTATTACATATCTCCCCTTCCCCCCCGCTGCGGCGACGCGCCGAGACTTGGTCACTGCGCAGGCGTGGCTTTCCCCGCTTGTGGGCGGCTTCTGCTTCCATCACGGCCAGCTTTTCAGTTCGCGGGTGGCTGGCTGCGCTGGATTCGCGGGCGACCTGCCCTGCCCGTGGCGGCTTTTTGCCCTGCCCACGGCGGCTCTGGCCCGCCCATGGCGGCTTACCATTCTCAAGGCGGTCTGCCCGCTAGGAGAGGTCCCCGGGAACCAAACCCGGGGCCTCCCATGTGGTATGCCGACGCCCTATCCACTGGGCTATCCAGTCGGCCCCCAAATACATTTTAAATGGCTTTCTTGGAGGAGAGAGGAAAAAATAAAAATGTGCAAATATAATTCCAGTAAGTCCTATGCATATTTATTAATGGACTTAAAAATAACCATGCATATTCATAACTAAATTGCTAATTAACATTTCCAGAATTGTGTTTAATATAGGGAAGTTATTCTAATGGGGTTAGGGCAAAAACAGTATGATAAAGTTCTAAATGTGTGGCTATTTAACTGCCATTGAAAACTTGACTATACTGCCTCTCTCCCTCCCATAGATATAAACAGTTAAGCCTCATTATCATGTTTTTTAAAGAGTAAGAGGACAAATAGAAAGTATATTGAGATATAACACTTTGAGCCCTTGGTGATGAGGTTTGAACCCTCAGAGAGCTTAAAAGAAAGGTTGATGGAACCTGGGAGGCAGAAGACATGGGCTAAGGTCCTATTCCTGTCACGAAATAACAATGTGAACTTGAGGAGGCCTCTGCGCTCTCTCAGCCTCTCTCAAAGGGAGATAATGTTCCAGTGGAACTGCCTCAGAACTGTTGGGAAATTAGTTGGGAATAAATTATGGTTGTAAACAAGTTTTATGAGCTGCAAATTACCTTATATATACAAGACATTATTCATCTATTCACACATTACCAATGAAGCTGTGCCTAGTTTTACAAGGCCGGAAGGGAGGCCTTTCTATAGTGAATGGGACTAGGGAGCAGTGTGGCTCTGTGGTTAAGGGCATGGGCTTTGGAGTTAGACCCACCTGGGGTGATTGAGACCTCACCACTCTGTGACCTTGGGCAGTCACATCTTGGCATTTTCATTTGGCTAAGCAGTTCAAATCCCAGTTTCCTTAACTTTAATATAGTAGTAAAACACCATGTAATTCATAGGGAAGTTTGAGCATATAAGAAATATCAAGCATGTAGCCTAACACATTGAAAACACTCACTGACAGTTGGCAAATATCAAGTCTTCAGGCATTTTAATCTACTCAGAGAAAGCATAAACACCAATAACAAAAGAACAAGCCAACATGAGTAAGAATGTAGGAAGAACTTTAGTAGTTCATAGTAGAGTACGACACTTGCAGCTAGAGTGATCACTAAAGACTTTGGAGAGAGGTAAATGAATCTTGAAGAAAGGGTCAGTTTCTTTATAAAGAGATATAGCTGATTGTACAGCATTCCAGGTAGAGGGATTAGAATGAGCTAAAGTTTAGAGGTGAGTAGTTGAGTTGTCCAACTATCTAGAAATTTCTGTGATGATGAAAATGTTCTACAAATGTGCTGTCTAATATGGTAGCCACTAGTTCCATGTGGCTATTCAGCACTTGCCATGTAGCTAGTATGACTAAGTGTGACTAAGGCAGGTCTAGACTATAGGATACATGGAGAAAAGTTATGTGTGATAAGATCCAAATAGCTTGACAAATTTGGAAGAGCGTAACTGGTAGACCAACAAGTTTAGATTCCAAAATGGAACCATAGTTAGAAGCAGGAGGAGCAAAAGAAGAAACCAACAAAGGAGACCAAAAAGTAGCAGAGACAGAAGTAGGAAAATCAGGAAGCCATCTAGGAATAAATTTTTAAGAGCGATTGTCCTGCACTATCAGGTAGTTCAGATGCCAATGGGTACCAGAAAAAGTTTGTTAGATTTGGCAATTCAGAGATTATTAGTGACCATAAAAAGAGAAGTTTCCCTTGAGTGGTGGAGGTAAAAGGATTGTTGCAAAGATTAAGGAGGGAGGGATTTTGAGTACGTGGAAACATGGAGCAAAGTCTTCTCTTTGAACAAGTTTGTATTCCTTGAGTTATAGAATAAAACATTACACACTAAGTTAATTTCAAGAAGCATTGTATAATCATCTAGTAAATGGAATTCTTGCAGGCAGCCTAGGTATTTTCAATGCCAGGTATGAAATTATGGTGGTTTAGATAAAATTCTGAAGCAGTTCTACAAAAGCTGCTCTGAGTCATGACATTTTTAGGCCACATAGAAAACACTAGCTGAAAGAATGCAAACATTGGTGAAATTATAACCATGCCCCTTGCAGAGTTTATATTCTAAGCTAAGGATAGAGTATCCTCATGTCCTACATGAACTAAATGAATTATTCTTTTTAGATATTTTGGCACCATCTAAAATATTTTAAGATATCTTGAGTTGTCATGAAACCCAGTCTGGAAGCCACTGATTTATAGTGGTAAAATCTGTGATCATACAGGAAAAGAGGCAGTGGACATTTTAATAAACAGTTTAATAGAATCCAAATACATGGCACTACTGACAAATAGAATACAAAACATCATAAAATGCTTCACTTATGATTTGCAAACCTATTTTCCACACAACTGGCAAATTCTTTAGCATTTGATTAAATTGGGTGGGTTTCAACCTGTTTCAATATTTTCGTTTTATTGTGAAAAGCCTTATGACATGAAGTGTTTATACTGATGGCTAAAATGGTCAAATATATTTCTACCTTTATAAAATTTGCATTCATAAGAACGAAGTGGGTGATATGGCACGTGCATTGGCCTATAGCAGCTGCCTAAAGTCAGGGGATTTTGAGTGAGACAGAAATGGTTTGGGATTTTGACTCTTCCAGTGCATGAAACTGGACAAACTGGTTCACATCCCTGCACTTTTCCCATTTTTCATAATATGGGTGATAATGATTACTTTACAAGATTATTTTGAGGAGTGAATGGTGACTGGCTCATAGTAAGCACTGTATCAAAATTACAGCAAATTAAAAAAATCAGGATCTAAGATTCAGTTCCAGATCAAATACAAACTCATGGTGATCTTGGAAAAGTTGCATTTTCTTTCAGGGTCTGAGTCTCCTTTTCAGTAAAATGAAGCAGGTGGGATTGGATGATTTTTAAATTTCATGATTGGGGTTAGGATTTATATGAATCATATCTGAATTTTTGTCAGAAAATGAATCATTTAAAAAGTTTTGTTTTACCATGAGTCATGCACTCATGCATGAGCTTTGTGAATACATTTAATCTAAATAGCTTTAGAAGCTTCAGCAATGGTGATATGTTGATGTTGAAAGCATGATGGGTGTCCAGGTGAAGAATTCGATCAGGCAGTTAGAGATGAAACACGGGAAAGTAGTCAGAGCTTTAAAAATATGGGAATTAAATAATACAAAAGATACTTAAGTAGTGAAAGTGGTTGACACCGCCTTAGAAACACACAAAAATGTTTGTAGGCAAAATTTCTATTTATTCATTTATTTGTTATTAATCATAGCAGGAGTAACTCATTAAGAAATCAACGCTCAAGTAAGATTTACTAATTGCAAAACTTTTACAAAATATTGACTAAGAAGGAATATGAAATTTTGAAAATAATTTGAATTTTCATATATTTCTGCCATGATAATTAGCAAATGTTTGACATATTTGGAATAGGTGAGGCTATTTATTTTTTTAATCACAGGTGAATTTTGTATGTGCCTCAGTTAGGCAGGTTGCCATGTTGAGAGCTTGGACAAAGAATACTGCCCAACACTGATGACAGCTCGGGAAAAGATGAGGCCAGAAACTGAGCAATTGTTTGATGTCAGAGGTTTGACTTATTTATTCTCAGTTAAGTTAAATTAATACTGTTCAGTTAATTTGAATGAATACTATTCAGTTAATTTGAATGAATACTATTCTTTAATCCAGTGATTTTGAAATTCTATATTTGTATAGGTGCTCAGTTTTAGAGAGGTTGTATACCATAGCAGTTGAGCATGTGACACTGGAGTCAGACTTCCCAGGTTCAAATCCTAGCTCTGAGCTTTGAGGAACTTATTTCACTCTGACCTTTAATTTCCCCACATGAGTAATGGAAATAATAATAGTACTTTCCTCATAGAGAATGAAATTGTATATCTAAAGTACTTTGTCCAATACCTGATAAGCACTAGCTGTTTGTTTTTTTTCTCCTTAGCCGTTAAAATAAGGTTTGCTTTTGTCAAGCTAAACAACAACAACAACAACAACAAAATTACACACAACATAAAGAAGAAGATTCTCTATTTTTAAAGAAACTAATATGCTCAGTAGATTTGGTCATCTATGGAATAAAAAATACAGTGAATGTGGTTATTTTTAATTGACTTGCCAATTTCATAAAAAGTCAAATTGAGTGCACTCTGCAGATATAATTTAGGTTGAAAAGTGTTCTTCAATTAAAGTATCAAAGATGAAGAAATTGTGATACTTGTCAGAAGAGGAAAATTACATGTGTAAAACTGTGTGGTGTGTGTTTGTGTTTTAAGCTGTAATAGAGAGGCTAAATATAATACTGTGCAATTTGGTAATTGTAGTTACTGGATAAATTATTTTTATTATTATAAAATGAATTTTAAATTATTTGTGACCTGAGTGTTTTGTGATTTGTGTGTATAGGAAAAAAGAATTCCACTAAAGTTTTCTTAGTTTTTTTCCACCTTGAAAAACTATGATATATGCTTGATGGATATGGATTTTCATTTTAAAAATTAAAGAGGGGCTCAAATGAGCTTAGTTGTTTTCTTCGATGATGAAATGCTCCCCGGAGGTGGACCAAGAGTAGTGATAAATCTTTGATGCACCTGTGTAATATATGCAAGACACTGCTGAGAATATCTGGTTTTGAGGTTTCAGTGGCAGAAAACCAACTGCAGGGAACTGGAGGTTACAGTTCAGTTCTGACCTTAAATGTTTTATCCACTGAAATAGTAATGCACAGTTTTAAAGATGTTAACACGGCCCTAAAAGAAGGTAAAGACTTTTTCATTTCCATACAATTTTAATAACACTATACTAAACAGGTTAAAATACTAGTATCACCTTAATTTTAGACCAGAGACCCCTTTAGTTAGCTCACTGCTGCTTGGGATGACCTAACCGGCATGTTAGCACTTGAAAGAATCAATGCTCCTAATATTACTTTTGGTGCTGGGAAACAGCTTCCATGGAAGAAAAGGCAGGTCTGGACTGAAGTAGCAGTGGGATGGGAATGGCTTTCATCCCCTTGATCCTAATCATGGAATCTCCAGCTTCTTACACCTCCTTTGCATTTCAGAGTGAAGAGGAAAAAGGGGAAAGGATCAGGAAAAGTGGGAAAGAAGAGATAGGACACAACAACGTTTAGAAGAGTTTGCACCTTCTCACAATTAAAGCAGAGAGTTGAAATTCCCCAAGCAGAACAGCAGAGTCTCTTTCCTTCCCTCCATTCCACAGAAACACAGAGACCGAGAGCAGAAGCAGGCCAAGCACCCTGGTCACTTGCGGATGTACACAAGTG